>SGPK01000050.1:0-79529 GCA_004802695.1 Phellinidium pouzarii
CCTCGATCTCAGTGCCGCCGTCGCACTGGCCCCCCGTCGCGCGCTCGCCCGTGCGCAGCGCGTTCTCGGGAAGCAGCAGCGTCGGCAGCCCCGAGTCTCGGCCGGGTTCGTCGCTTGGTGTAGGCGGACAATTGTCGTCGCCTACTTATTCATTATAAAGCCCTCTTTATTCCCTTTTCCCTGGGGTCGTGCGCAATCGGTATTACCGTTCACAAGTTGCATTTTCCCCTTTTCTTCCTTGCTTGCTATACCATTTCTTCTTTCTCATTGCTTGGGGGGTTGGTACATTTCTTTCTGTGATAATGCGGGACTATGTTTGATGCATGTTTATTCTCCGTCTTTTCGTCCGTCCACTCTCAAACCTACTCGTAGTATATCCTTGTCCGAAAAGCAGGTCTATCGCACTGTACACAGACGATAACATACATACATCTTATTGTCGTAATTCACACGCATATATGGGCAGGAGGAAGGATTGTGCATAAATAACTCAAAAGTTAATTTTTTCTAGTAAATATATATGCAGGTATATCCTATACAATTTCAATATAGGTAGGTCATATGTCGCTCCGTTTCATTCATCGAGAATCAAGCATCTGTGAATGGACGTAAAATCAGCGTCAAGGTGAAGGGAAAGAACACATCGAGGGGGGCAGACTCGGAGAAGAGAATGAGAAGAACGCACAGTAAGACGACCCGGTCAAAAGCGTCGACAGCGCGGACAACTGCTCCTCACTAAATATCTTCGAATCCTCATGCCACGTATCCTGATGCGTCTTCTTGAAGCTGCCCGCACACCGGCGCACGGCCGTCGACACCGGTGTCGGGTCGTACGTGTGCTCCGCCAGCACGTCCGTCAGCAGCGACGGCATCCACGACTCCACGGTGTACGGGAACGAGTCGACGAGCGCGCAGATGCCCAGGATCGCCGCGTGCCGCTTGCGCAGCGCGCCTGCATACCCGGGTGTATTCCGCGCGGGGAGCTCGTGCGCGCGGATGAGCCGCACGAAGCGGTCTTTTAGGGTTATGACGCTGTGCCGGGGTGAGACGCGCAGGACTCCAGAGAGCGTACTAGGGTGTGCAAGAAGCGAGAGGAGATTAGTAAAAATCGGTGCTCGGTGAAGTATAGGGTAGGATGTACGTCGCTGCCATTTCTCGTACTTCGATGTTTTCGTCGTCGAGGCATCTACAAATCACTTCTAGGATCTCAAGGACCTTCGCCTCCGATATCAAAGGCAATTGTCGAAAGTAAAATACTGGAGGAAACGAATTAGAAGGTCGTCTCACACAAGACAACAGTAACCTCACTTTGCAGAAGAGGAAGTGCTTTTAACCGCACTCTCCAGGACTAGAAACAACTGAATGAGATGAAGATAGATCAATACGGGGAAGAGAGTGCTCACAGGAGAGATCTTAATTACATCGAATATGGAGTCGATTAAGGGATTAATGAGAGGTTTAGGGGGTACCACGCCGCACATTCGAACTAACAGATTGCTTGCTCGTCTCGAAAGGTCATCATTGTCATTAACTAGAACAATATTGTCAATCACATGATACACACTTAAACGACAAATAACGTACCTTCGCTGAACCGGAACAGTTCAGGCTGTCGAAAAATAAGAAACCAGATAAGCATATGCGAACGAAGATACTCACCATTAGAGGAAGAATGTAGTCAAACATAGAGCTGGCTTGGACATCATGTATTGCTTGATATAACCATTTGCACACTGTTACTCCTGCTCTGTCGTACTTCGATTGAAAAGCCCTCGCGCCAGGTATCCGTTCTTCCCGCCATACATTGAAGTTCTCGACGAGCTTCTGGACGCGCTTGCTGTGATACGTTCCCCGTATATCCATGATGTCGTATTCTATCGGCATTACTCTGCACTCTCGAACAAACACTTCTGCACAGGGGGCAGACGGCTTCGGCTGCCACTGTAATGGATATCGTCAGATAAATTGAACGGCCACTAAGGACATTGTATGTACCTTGACTTTCCCGGAGTACTCAAAGGCATCTGCTATATATGCGCGGATCTCATCATGCTCGTTGTTAAGTTCCAACCAATACCGATCCAAGATTTCATCTATCCAAGCAGATGACCTCCAGCCAAGTTCCTCATACAAAACGCGGGTAAATGCCGCAATCTTGACGGCGTTGAAGGACAGCTCGCCGTTGAAATCACATTTCTTGAAGCTATTCATGACGTGATCTACAATATACTGTATGCGACGCGGGTCACGGCTGAAGAACATATACTGCATTAAAGAGTATGTTTAGTCTAGAATAGACAAGNAAAAAGTCCTTCAGACTAACCTCAAGGAATGATGTCCATATGGGCAAAGTGTCGGTCTTCACGTTTGACCCAAGAATCTTACTTAAGAAGGGAGTAAGCCAGTTCCATACACGCTCCTGTGCATCTGCAGGCCAGTGTTTCGAACCGCCTAGTATGCCAGCGATGAGTTCCGCTGCAGCCCGCTGCTTGTTCTGGTCAATATCATTGATCAGTTTTTCAAGAGTAGGCTGGAGATATTCTAATGGCTCTTCTTCCAGAATCTGGACTATGAGAGAGAATTGAGAAAAACCATACCTTAAAAGAGGAAAAGGATACGTACAGATTGACTTGACACAAGAGATATTGTCCTGTGTAGCGCTATCCGCATGATTTTCTTCCGCAAAGTAGCCAGACAAACTTTTCCAGAATTTTTCGTTAGTAACTGACTCCCGGACAGCAACAATCATTTCTTGACTCGCAGGATCCCAGGGCTTAAATAGGGATTTGCCAGGCGGCGCCGCTAGGAAAAATTCGACTTGCGCTGGCCAAGCGAGCCATCCAACGATTGCTTTATCTTGCAGAATACTAAAGGATAATCAGTATCAGTGATAGATGAAGGGTTACATGAGTCTCACGGTTCCAGCGTCGCTTTCTTGACGTCCAACTTCTCCTTGAAGCCCTCTAGATATTTTGCATTGCATATGTTGCTTAGA
Source organism: Phellinidium pouzarii (assembly GCA_004802695.1). Classification (NCBI taxonomy): domain Eukaryota; kingdom Fungi; phylum Basidiomycota; class Agaricomycetes; order Hymenochaetales; family Hymenochaetaceae; genus Phellinidium; species Phellinidium pouzarii. Next base: position 2,996 of record SGPK01000050.1, read on the forward strand.
GACTTCAACTCGAACCTCAGGCGAAGAGGGTTATGCTTTCGTTCAATTGCGATATCTTCCGGCGATTGTGAGAATGTTCGTAGCTTTATATTCCTTAAACNTTTTTGTGACAGCTCTCTGAGCATACTGTAAAAGCGGCTTTAAGCTTAGCGGAATCAAACGACGAAAACATTGATGTCGTCGGCACATACATAACGCTGGATAGAAAGGGTGAATTTAATAAGGAGATTAAGACAATTTATCGGCGAACTCACCATTGAGGGGTGAGGGTCATGTGTCATATCCAAGAAGTACTTCATCTGCTCCACAGTCAGAGGCTGGTCTCGCCGCATGAGTGTGCGCAGGATCCGCAGAGCAACAATCGAATATCGCCAATGTGTGCTCGGTGTTTTTGCAATACTTAGAACTGTCTCAACCTTCATGTTCATTACCACTCAATCAGCCGAATATAGCACAAAGGGTATATCTATGAAACTCTCACAGTAAGTTTCACAGTCTCGTTGTTAATTTTCGTTCGAAGTACCCGTTTTTGCGTGCACCTTTGCACCAGCTTATCATCACGGAAGTCTGGCACGAGAAGATCCTCCAGGTCATTCACAGCACAATCTAAATTTGTGGAGTCTATCGAATACACGATATCAGTCGGCTCGACGATGCTAGAAAGGCCTGTGCGAAACGATGGTTAAATACGCGTGAAGGAATATAAAAACGAAGCCTTACAGTTGTCAACCAGGGCGGCGGCAGAGTCTTGCAGAGACGGCTAGTTGTGAAAATTCTTAGCTTTAAATTTATACATAAAGATAGAATACGGACATCTTTGAAAGACTGGCAACCAAAAACGCCCTTCAGGAAATCCACTTTGAAGGCAGGTTCAACGACAGCATATTTCGCTAGAACGTCATGAGCATAGATCGCATCAAGCGGCATAAAAAGCTCACTAAAGCTCGGTATGTTCAGTGTATATAGCGCTCCCTTGATACGTTCCTCTTCATTTCCGGGGGCGATACATTTCATAAATTTTGGCAGACAGCGACGTCTTACGCCATCGAACGTCTGCGACGGAAGGCACGCTTCAGTTGGAGACATGCACGAGTTACAAAGAGTACATACGGAGCAGAAGGAATTGAGCAAGGACTGGGCGGACCTGCGAATATATCAGTTTCCTATCTTGTTATTCGAACGTTATGCACACACTCTCGGACTAAGCCAATAATCAGTGTGCTAATCCCTGCATCGCATTCTAAACTTACCTGTCGAATAGTGCCACATTGACCATTCAACAACCTCATCGAGTAGCGCATCTTCAAGATTGCCCCGTAACCGCTCGATGGTATTCCATCGCAAACGCGCAGCATGATAACGCCTTCGGCATAGAACTGAGCAAGTTAAGCGTGATCATAGATTGCTGAGCCAGACTTACCTTATTCTCCGCACAAGTACAGCTCTAGGCCATACTTTCTGTCTCGCGTATTGTCGCGACAATCCGATTTCAGTTAAGTACTGATCACTCTGCGAGAAATAACTGCCCACTCTCAAATCAGTATGGTGCCTGCACAACCAACAGTAAAAATCCTACCTATCCTTGCTGTCACCATACTCAAGGGAGAAGGTACGAATGGATCGTATCTATAAGTGTATAAATGTTCAAAGTTAAGTTATGTACCACGCATGGAGTAAATTAACTCAAGTCACTCACCAAAACGTGTACCGCGTCGATGGTATTTTCTTCACCCTGTTGGCGCAAGGAAGACGACGCACTATGCAAGAAGACTCCAAAGCGGCGACGAAGGGCTGACAGATATTTGTGACGAGGATCCGAAGGGTCGGTAACCACAAAACATGATTTAAGGGGTTCGAGATGCCCAATCATTTCAGGAAGTTCGTTACTGCGTAAATAAGGCGGTAAAATCAGAGACGCTCAAAACGAGCCGGGCTCGTGGGACTCACTATATGTCAGATGTCTCGGAGCTTTCATTGAGCTGTTCTACAGTAAAACTCTCCTGCACCAGCGTCGGAGTACCACCGAAGGCGTTCTTCACAAGAGTAAGATACCTTANTTTTTTTCCCCTCAGCCTGCAGGACGCAGAGACGAGCCTGAAACTGTGATACTTACCGACAAAAATCATTCCTCCAGGCGCTGTCTCGAGACAGCGGGGCTGAGAATATACCATAAGCATAAGTATCAGATCAACACTGGAAATCATGTCACTTACGCGTGTTCAGAAGCTTTTCCAGCATGCCCAAAGTAGGCTCAACCAACTCGCGGAACAAACTCAATGCAAAGTCGATTTCCTCTGTGCTCGGAACGTGCCAGGACATCTTGAGGACCGTCGGCTGTCAGAACTTGGCTGTCAGAACCATATTGTGGCGCTCACCTGAATTTCTTCCGGACTGTATAATTTGCCCCAGTACTTGTGATGGTTCCTACGGAAGTCTGCAGAATAAATGAGAGGCCCATACGCATAAAGGGGGATAAATACCTTCACTATTCCATTCATCAGGATTAACAAATTTGTTCTCCAGCGGGTAAGTGTGTGTCAATGTCAGCAACACACTCGATAAAAGCTTTCCGCTCCATGAGTAGCCCCTTTTCGAGAAAGTTTTATCGCGGAGGATGCGGAACAGGTCAAGAAGCTCAATTTTGTACTTCAGAACCTATATCGAATGCTCAAAACCTGTTGAACGTCCTTAGCTGGGGGAGTTTGCTTACCGCTTTCCCATCGCTGGAATACGTTCCATCAATGAGAACCAACACTGTATAACTTATCACTTACTTGTGCATTGCGCCTCTCAGGATTGCCAGATCTAAACCAAACACCAGTCAGGGCCGAAAAAAGAAGTGGAAACAAGAAGATCAATCAGGGACGCACTCCAGTGTAATGTAGCATCAGACGGAATGGGGTTTGACGTCGATGTCGTCCGCAGTGAACTAGCGCCATGCTCAAGCTCTATACGAATGTTGCGTGTACAGAATGGCATGAACTTGGAGAGTGTCTTCGTTGGGCTCGCATTCGCCATACATTCTACGAGTTGATGTATGGCGCGCACAGCGTTGGACCGCACGCTAGTACTCGCATAGTCGAAAACCATGTTCAACACAAGGTCGAACAGCGAATCGGACAAGTGCACGCAGATTTGGCTGCAGGCGCCTGCCACCGCATCTATGACTTGTGCTATTGGTTTACGATAATCAGCAGAACCCTCACCGGTGGCAGACAAATACTACCTTCTGATTCGCCTCCTCTCAGTGTACCGTCCGATCCTTCTTCCGGCAGATTCTCTAATAAAAGGATAACCCTGCGAATAAAACTAGATATCCAGTCCGCAAAATTTGCCGTGCTTTCCCGCAGCAATGTATCCTCATCAGCATCTGTCAGTACAAGTTCGCCTTCGCCTTCAGGGTCGCTGCCTGCCATGTCCATGAATACAAAACCAGGCTTCGAATCAGTCGGTGTTTCGAACATCCGACGTGTCTCCTCTGGAGACTCCGTATCCGTTGTGGACATGGGCTCATGGTCGCCGACAGTGAGGTCACCGAACTTGATGTATTGTGAAATTTCGACAAGAAATGCAGTGGTGCAGAGCTGAATGTAACGTCAGTATAGCGAAAGAAAGCCACAATTACGCATACGAACAGTCTTTGTCGGGTCATTCTGTCAATAGGATTGTTGGGTCAGTCGTAAGTCGTTTGCTTCGGATAGAAATCATAGAGCACGTACCAGATCGATACCAGGAATCAACAACTCCAGGATAGGTACCAGATGCTTACCACCAGGGTAATAAATGTCCCTTGACACTAGCGCCAAGGCTATGGCTCCTAAAGCCTTGATGACAGCGGTAGTGCGCTGCGTCTCGACGAGAGCCTCCAGCGATGGAATCGCGCGCTCTAAGATTGGATGCAGAATAAGGTCTGGCTCCATGACCGCCATAGACTTCAGACAACTCTGGATGTTCGACACCGTCGTGGAGTCTCGTGAAAACATAGCAAGAAGAGCAACAGTCCGCAGGCACTTTACTAGCTCACGCTTCATAGTCCGCGTAAGACGGCGGTGCTATTGTCAAGACAGGCAAAATATTAGTAGCTAATCAAAAATCCTAATGAAAGAGAATTAACGCACTATCGGCGTCTTGCAATCCGGCTCTTGTTCTTCGTGCCAGCCTGAAACAAGTTAACAAAAAGCAGTTATATAAAAGGACGTCATTACGTTTGTTAAATTCGTAGACAATATATTTGATGAAGGCACTTAGCTGACAAAAGCATGGTGTTAGCAAGAAAAATGAAACAAAGAAAGAGTATGATTTTGAGGCGTGCGTACATCAGCAGTCCAAGATCCAGAGTTATTCGGATGGAAGAAGCTCTCAGTTGACATGATCAACCGAGCGAGAGAGTCGAGCGCTTTTGAGCCCGCCAGGTAGGTTTGCATTTTTGCGCGGGGTTTATTCCCGAGGGGAGCAGACAAGTAATCACCTAGATTGTTGCCTGGCTCAGGAGTCATGAGTCCGGGTGTCCATGGCGTGGAGGTGCCAGAGAGAGGTGCAGGTATGCCATCCGGCTCCATAGAGTAGACTATTATTCGCGCCAAGGAGACTGTGTAGTAGTAGGGGCATAAGGAGGTATAGCAAGTACAAGAAGGATGAACCTACATATTCGCCAAATTGACTTGAGAAGTCTACCAATTTCGAACCCTGCCTGATTGTCGACAGAAGGCCCAGTTGTTAGAGAACCAGAGTCGGCCAAAGGAATTTCTGATTAAAAACGTTTAATTATACGGTTGGAAAAGTAAGAAACAGTAACTGAGCGAACCCATTGATGTAAGACATTTGACCATAATCAGGTTCCATTCACTCTCTGTGAAGATACCGACATCCTTGTGGATACCGTGCCATGGTCCATCATGTTTCAAATCATCCTTCGGCCAGTTTGGCCTACCTTCGTCTTTTGAACGCGCATCGTCCGGTAGCTCCTCGATCTTTGCAGGGTCACTCACAGACGGATCGACATGCATTTCGGCAAGTTGTGAGAGAAACTGTAACATCCGTTCATCGTAAGTGTACGAATTGATTGATTCCCACATGCGGAACAGCATGGGCAGGTATGTTTGAGGATGTGTTTGTGGAAGGAATGCTAATAAGTAGTATTCTGACGCTAAGATAGACTTTTATGGACATAAGTACATTTTTGAGCGAACTGCACGCGTCTGGAAACTCACATTAAGATTGGTTCCGTTCATAGACGGCAAGAAAGTCTCGAGCATCTCATCAATTGCTGCGGGATGGNAAAAAACGCCGCACTGAATCGGCAATGTAACCCATATATGTGGGCAATTGACTGAATAATGAATGAAAAGTTATCCAATTCAAAAGCAAAGATAGATGAGTACAACTGATTACTGGACAAGCAAGCTAACGAAACGGACTTGATCTCGAACTTCCGCCTGCTCATGAAGAGCTCCTTCGAAAGGAGTTTATAGATAGGTTTCCAGGGGAGGCGTACGTCCTCAATATTGAGCTTCTTCTTAGAGCGCGTGAGGAAATTAAGCGCCTCAGCCGCGACAGCCATTATGTTCGAGGGCATGCCTGGCATGACTGCAACTTCATAATACAGCCTCACAAGCGCGATACGCTTTGGTTTTGGTATCGGATATTTGAGCATGATCCAGCTGGCGAGGCATGTGAGCGCCACATTCATAAAGCAGAGTAAAAATGAGTGCTCACTAGGTCAACATGCTGTCCCACTGCACGAAGCCAGGGTCAAAGTCTTTGGCACGCACACACTGAACGAGGCGAGTGAGGATAAAGTCGAGCAAATTCTGCATATGCAAGTTTGACTCGACAGAGTACGGGAGACTCTTGACATAGGTCTTTAGACGATCCATGGCTGGATCATTAGTGCTCGCACGCGCGATGTCGTCTGGAACGTCGACGCGAACAGACGGGGGCCCGTGGAAGCCATTTATCGTCAATTTCGAGATGTCTGGGAGATGTTGGTGTTTAGTTGTATTCATTGCTGGTAGTCATTCGTGTACATGTACACTGCACAGTGAGGACAGTGCTGGTGGTTTTCCGCAACCTATTACCTATTACAGAAACAGATTTGCCACAAATCGTGTACGTCATCAGTCGACCTAAAAGTACTTTTAAACATACACTTAGAGTAAAATTACACTGATAATATATATAAGATAAATTCAGTATAGTCAGAGCTCAGTATCCACGTCCGCATCCACATCCTGCTGGTCGATGCTTTTCAGCTCTTCCAATGCCTGCTCTCGTATCTTCATCCACAGCAGGTCTCGCTGTCTCCGCACCTCTCCTAAACTCTCTCGAATCTCCTGCAACCTCTCCACATATTCTCGCGAGTCGTCCTGTAGCTCCCGGAGTGCTCCAAAGGACTTTTCCATGTTCTCTAGCTGCATCTGCGGGCTCCCAAAGTGCGATGGCTCGAGCATATTTGTTCCCTCATTCAGAAATGGTGTCAGGAAGAGCTTGTGCGACGGCGGCGTCACGTCCGGAGCGCGCGCTAACCTCCTTCCCCGGTCAGACATATCGTCGTCGTCATCTTCTCCCTCTTCGCGCTTTGCTACATCCACACCTTCAGCGGATCCAACTTCATTGTTGTCCACGAACACGTGTTCCTCCTCGCTGAGTACCTTCCACAGCCGGCCCAGAGCACTCGACAGTGTCGCTTCGCCCTGAATCAGATTCTCGGTTGTCTGCTGCAAGTCCCCAAGCAGATGCGTGCGGTATGAGTGTGCCATTGCCGGGTCAAGCACGAACGCCGAATAGCTCCCGTGCGTGCTCGCCGGTCGTGCGTAAGGCGCGCCTAACGGCGGGCTCATCTCACGCAGGTGGCTCAGCGTCGGCGGCGAAGGAGAGCGCGGTGGCTCCATCAGTTGCTGTAGGCGCTTTCGTGCGCGTTCTTCCACCTGGCAGCATGCCGCACTTCATGTCAGACTGGCCTGTAATGAGATACACGGCTGTAAGTACACACCTCCCATTCGCCTTTGTTTGGACCCCAAGCTGCTGCCTTACCCCTACGCACCCATCGCGCTCCCTTCATAGCTTTCTTCCCCCAGTTCCCCCTTGCAACACCGGCGGGAAGCTCAGACTCATCAGAGTCGGACGCAACAAACGAAGGATAGTAGTACTCGGTTTGGCCGATAGGCATAGGAAAAGACCTCTGTCTGTTGTTGATGCCGTCCATGTATGTTGAATAGCTATTAGAGGGCTGTCCTAATGCAATACTCTGAGGAGATTGTTCAGTGGTCATGTTGACAAACGCGCGCGTAGGCAAATGCAAGAAACAAGCCTGAAAAAGTTACGGCGGCTTAAGATTTCTTATTATTTATTATGTATGCAGTACTGTGATTTTGGATGCCGGTCCTGCCGTGCTTCACTTATCCAAATAAAGAAGTTTGTATATTTATTTTTGATCCGACACTATGCCGAATTATGTACAATGCTAAAAAAGGCATTCCTACAATATTAATGTGACTAAACTCTCGTCACTGCGGAGTAAGTCTATATTAAATTCCTTTTTGTAAAAAGGAACATAATTAGTACTAGTACTCGTGGAAGTACTATCACTTACAAATACTAATTGGCTTAATTACTCTACTGGGATATTTTGATATTATTGGAGCACGGCAGGTCGGCATTCCGAAGTCACTCAGTGACGGCTAATTCTGGAAGCCTTTGCTCAAGACGAAAGACTAAAATTAGAAAACTGGCAATTCATTATATCTCATGAATGGCGAACCCCGACCAGTAGCTGTTCTAAAGATAAAAAGATACAGGCATAAATGAATTGGTAGTAGTACAGAAGGTAATGCAGTTGAATAATAAAACGGGTCCGAAGTGCTTTCGGCTTGGTGACAGCCTGAGTTTGAGACAGCATACAGTCGGTATGTACAAGTTAGATGTGAGCTCGGAGCCTCGGATGCGAAAAAGATTTTTTTTTAACTGAAATAACGGCTGAATGCTGANGGGGGGAAGTGCACACGGCCAGCTACCCGCTCTGATCTCGTCCTCCCAAGGATCCTCATACGAGCGAAATAAATCGAGCGCCGCACGAGCATCTTCCAACTTTCACCAGATACGGTCAATAGTCTAAACGATTTTATATGAAATATCCAATTTCGCGTTCTACTTACCGGGTGCTCGTACGTTTTTCCTATCTTCCTGCGCATTAAGTGCGAAACGAGTGTTTTGAGAGGCGTGGTAGTGAAACAATGTAATGTCCGGTGAAAGGGGAGAAAGAGCCCGACGTCGCGAGTATCAAGAGCTGGATGGCACAATCCAAGAAGCTGAAAAGGAAGTTGAAGGGAAAGTAAAGGAGTCAAATATACTGGTCTATGTGTGAGCGTACAAGGTAGAGCGACTTGCCGAGAGGTCAACCCATAACGAGTGTCCAACGATGACTTTACCACGGATGATTGCCGAGACTTGTTCTCGTACGACTGAGATATCCGGTACTGCAAAGAAAATACATTAGAAAAAATAACAGCTTAGTTTGAATAATTTAACTCACCTAGAGATGAGTACAAGTGCTCAGGTTGTAGCCCGGTGATGATCGGGCGGAAATCCACAACCTGGTGGCTAGTGTTCCAATCACAGTCAATGTCCATACTTGACACTTATTTTTGTGCATACAGAAAGTTGGGGATAATTTGAATTTAAATGGCTGAAGACTGACGTTGGACGAACAAAGGTGTCATACAGGACATTCCCTCTATAGTCAGTGATAGATATCCTTCTTAAAAATAAATATGTATAAGAGAGGAAACGAGGTCAATTTGTTGGTAAGGCGACAGCAGTACAGATCTACATGAAAGGGAAGACTCACGCCAACATGGACATGCGCTGCACTCCGGCATAAACATACTGAGTAGATAACGCGACGTATCTAGTATTCGGGACGTCATAAGTCAGACCTATTAACGAGGTACATAACTCACTTATGCGGCACGTGAGGCGGACGCGCTTGCGACGCCGAAAGTTGAAGTATCCGATAGTCTGCCACTGGCGGGCTAGTTGACTGAGCAGGGGAAAAGTACGAGCACGAGTCTAACGATGCGGACGTTGCACTGCTCGAGGCGCTCCCACTCGCCCATGATGTGCATATAATGGACTGTCCAGAGGAGGCGGTGTTCGTCGGCGAGGGTAACTTGAAGTAAGCCTGAGCTTCGTCGGGGTATACGCCAGTGCCAGTTGGCACCTCCCCAGAAAACATAGGTAATGGGTAGCAACGCGCGGCAGCAAGACTACGGCTGACTTAAAGCTTAGATACTTTTCGACTCGGATTTTGCACAGCCAGGACCAGAGAGCACTTATATAAGAGCACCATCGGACAGCTTTTTCGATAAAAGTGGCGCGTAAAATTTTCTAGGTGGAAAGAGAATATCCTGGGTAGAGGCCCCTTGAAATCGAGTCCCGTCGGCGACGGCGAGTGTTCATCCTTTTAATTTACTCGTCTGAGCTCAATCGATGTGAACTTGAAAGCTATAAACGACACTGGTAGATAGCGTATTGAGCCTATGAGACGGACGACAAGTTAACATAGAAGCCCAAGTTGTTCTTTATAATGTTCTGTTGATGCTGGTTTTTGGTTTCGGTGCTGTCGACGAGCATAGGCGGATTTGCATCATTGACTACTGTTGACAGCGTCTAAAACGGATTTCTTCAGACGCTTGGCTTCGTCCTAGTTGACACAACCCCCCCCCCCCGTCGTGCCTAGGCCACATAAATACACCCAAGTTCTTCTATTATTTATATTAGAAAAGCGTACAGAATACGAAATGCCACAAGCAATAATCTATCAAGGTTTTTCATACGCTTTTGACATCAGAGGGAACCTGTGTGCCGTCGACGGCGTCCAGCTTGACATCGCTGCTAGCAGCGGTCAGTCGCTCCCCCTCTTTTCTAGAAACACTGGCTTGCTCGAAGCTCCCCATCCCTTCCAATCCCCAGCGATCCATCATTGCCTTGTCCTGAGAAACACCATGAATAGCGTATGGTGAATTCATTCACAGAAAAGCTTACCTCGTCCCACGGCGAGCCTACAAATTTGGACAGTAAATTATATTGTTTATCTCTTGATGAACGTTTGAAGCAGGAAGAAAGACATACAGGGCGTTGTTAACATTTGCTCTCCCGTAAAGACCGCGTTAGCACCAGCGAGAAAACACATTGCTTGTTCTGACTCGGCCAAAGTCTGGCGTCCAGCGGCTAATCTGATTATAGTTGTAGGTAATACGATGCGCGCAGTTGCGATTGTCCGGATCAAGTTGTGGATAGATACGGGCTTGAAGAATATGGATTAAGATAATTTACTTGACCTAAGTGAATTGAAACATACCTCGTTAGACTCCATCGGGGTACCTGGGATGGGGACCAAAGCATTGACAGGGAATGATTCCGGATGCTCCGGCATACTGCGTCAAAAAAAAAAAATAAGGGCAGTGGCCATGCGCGAATCATGAAGACGCACTTCGAAACCTCCCAAATTAACCCAATGCGGTCTTCCTTCGCCTCTCCTAGGCCTAAAATACCACCTGTACAAACGCTGATACCTGCGTCACGCACATTTGTGATGGTATCTAGGCGCTCATCGTATGACCGCGTCGTGATGACCTAAACGCCGCGCATGTAGGTAGAAGATTTACAAAATGAGGGTTCGCCTAAGCGCCGACCGTACCTGAGGGTAGAATTCCCGGGAAGTGTCCAAATTGTGATTATATGCTGTCAGACCGCTGCAAGCTAGTAAATATTTCTCTCCTAAGCAATTATTATTAAAAAGACTGACGCTTCCTTCAGCTGCTTCGCTTGCGTAGGAGACAGCATTCCCAACGTTGTGCAGACCTCCATGCCCATTCCGCGTACCTCACGGACCATCTCAAGGATACGGTCAAAACCACGCTTGCGACCGGCAAGGTCCCGCCACGCTGCTCCCATGCAGAAACGCGTACTTCCGTTCTCCTTCGCCTTGCGTGCAGCCTCAAGCACGGGCTCGATCTCCACGAGGCGCGACGCATTCGTCGCGGTCGAGTAGCGTGAGGATTGAGAGCAGTATTTACCTGCCCAAGCGACATCAGTAAAATATAGCAATCCCGAAGTTCAATTTGTAACTGACAGTCCTCGGTGCAGCCTCCAGCTAAACATAGGATAAGATGAGGTAAGCAGACAATTATGGCATATAACGTGCATACATACTCTTGATGTTCATCAGTGTACAGAGCTGGATTTTAGTCGGATCATGATATTTCCTATGTACGTCCGCGGCGCGAAAGACAAGATCAAGTAAGGGCGTGTCGTATATTTTCGAGATTTCTTGCTTCGTCCAGTCGTGGCGCGTCGGCAGAGGTGCGGACGCGGAAGCAGATACATGGGTAGCCAGATGCCTCCGCAGAGACGGTGCAGATGTGAAGACGTATCTTCTGAACATGATGTTGTATGCAAGACAGAACGGACTTGGATGCAGTACTTTCAAGTTGGGAGTTAAATTATGAACTTGAAAACCTCGAGTTCGAGTACTCAAGTGAAAGCGCTAAAGCAAAAGGGGATCTTCCGTAAAAATAGCCTGCTCAATCCTTGTGATGCAGCTCAATCTCCGGCGCCGATTATATGCGCGTCCAAGTCGGAGAAAGAGAGGGGAACGATGGGCTCTGACACTGATAGTGACTCTGTGACTCTGAGCCCGAAGATCGATATAGATCACGTGCGCATCACGCGTGATTTTCTGTATCAGTACGTCGGGGTCGGGCGATCACAGAAATTTGACTTCAAGTTGTAACTTTCTACATCTAACACATCGCATCGACTCACTATTGCCTATGTCTACACGCGGGAACTCTGGCTTGATTGCTCTGTATAATCTGACTGACTTATCTGTCTCAAAGGCTCCTGGCGACGAGTCTGCCTTGAGCACGCTCGCGGCCGTGCGCGAACTCTGTCTCCCTTCAGATCAAAAACGAATCAAGGTTGACCTTCTGTCACTCACTCTCGTCTCAGAAAATTCAAACTTGCAGAGCTCCGCGTCAGAAAGTACATCTTCAATCTTGAAATTTGTGGCTGAGCTCGCGGCTTCTGCCCGCGCCACAGCGGTCACACACGCATGCTCAAGCGTGCTTGCGGGGCACGCGAGCGAGAGTGACGAGTATGGAGACGTCGGCTTATGGATAGACGCGCAAATGCATCCTATTAAACCCGCAGACGACCCGCTTAAGAACGCGAGGGCAGTTCTGGTTAGTTTAGGTTTGGGAGTGCTACTCTCCACAGAGAACGTCGAAGTGTGTAATTTGTCCTCCTAAAAGTGTCATTCCCGTCTGAAAATTTCACCATCTATTGAAATATATCTGTATGCAACGAAACAACACTCCACATTGGCTCCGTCATATGATCTACAGATAATCTCCGTTGAGCTCGCGCAGGACACAAAACTTCCATCCGTGTTCAAGGGCAGCCCAGAAGATGATGACGTAGCCTACCTGGCTGAAGTTTTGGCGCAACTCGAACATTGCTTCGCTTTTAGCGTGAAGCTGGATAACAAGGCCACAGCTCTTCACTTCCTGCTAGGCCAAATGCAGGGCGATGACGGTTGCGGTTGGGTCGGGCTCTTAGGAGTTGGGACGTGGTCCGATTAGTCCACTACTCCTCTGTCTACCGGTTATCCGCAATTATGTTTAGCAATGCAAGCACTTTATTTCGGGCCATCCTGGAAAATCTCTGCTCTTACTAGTAAGATGCATTCGCCAGGACGAGAGAGCGATAATCACATTACATTGCAGATGGCATGTACTCGTAAATCCTCTTTAATTTAATAAATTATTGCTGACATACTACATGATGTATTTATAGGTATGGGGCATTGATAGGCTCATTTGTTTAGGAATACAAGAGCAAGGAGAAAATAATCAAGGAAAATAAAGCGAAGACTATTGTAGCGAAGACTATTGTACTATACAATGGATATTCCCAGGAAAGGTGAGGCAGGATTTTGTCGAGGCTAACCATGCCTATCATTAATACCAGTACACGTCGGAATTGATGCACGGGTGAAAATGGACGAGACCGCATAAACGACTTCTAGTTCTCTTGTATTTGCTGCACAAACATCTTGAAGAAAAGACGAACTCTAAGCAAAAGATATCATGGCGCTGTTGATGTCTCTCACCTTCAAACGCCGAGTGACATTCAGTCGTGGCATGCAAGCTACAGAACACCATTGACCTTCGGCATCTTCTTCGCGAAGTCGATGGCGAGGAGATTGATTTCAGAAGGCGTTGGCGAGCTGTCGCGTTCGGGAGGGTGTGGTGTTCTGTCGTCGTCGGCGCTGCCACTCCCTCCTATTGCTGCGTCCTGCCTTGCCCGTTGAGCGGAGCGTGCGATGCGCCACTGCTCAAAGGTGTAAGCGGCAAGCGCATCTGAATAGCGCTGCTTCGCAAGCTCGATTTCGTTAGACATTTCCGTCGGTACGTGTAGTCGTCCAGTGGAGATTGTTAATCGGATTATTAGCGACGAGTTGAGCCAAGAGTCGAGAAAGTACGAGTGTGGGNAAAAAAATTGATATAGCGAGAGAGGGGGAAGATTACTGAATGGGGAGATGTTATGAGAAACGGTCTGTGGTAGACGCAGTAGGTGAAGGAGTTACGAGTTCAAGTAGTGCGTTCGTTGAAAAGTCCTAGTGACGGGTACTCCTTATGTGGAGCGTGTCGCGTGCGTCATGGACCTACCGACTATCCTATTTAGACATACACTTTCCGTTATTGGAAATGCATCCTGTTTGCGTTGATTTTGTGGATGTGTCAGCAGATTGTCAAAGGATTAATATTAATCGTGTAAATATTAATATTAGTATTAATATTAGCAGTACTATTACGATTACGTAAAATAAAATCTGCATTTATCCTATCATCATTCGGGACATCGAACAGCACTGACTAGTACTGAGGCTAAGGAGGATGCTCCGTGGGCCCGTGCAATCTCATACACAACCATATATCCGCCAACTAACATCGTGGACGGTCGATGACCCCGAGTCAACAGCTTCACCTCTACCTCAATATCCACTGTGGATGCTCGTGAATTCTCGCTGCTGTAGCGCACTCCCAGAAGGATCGCGCGCTGGCGTGCTTACTAGCGGGTATTACCCATTTAAGCACATCACAGAGAGCTGGCGGCTCGCTGTAAGTAGACATTTGATTCGGAGGAGCAGCGCCAGACTCGCTTTTGATTATGGGGCTTGAATCACCATAGTCGATGTGTATGGATGGGGTGAGTTCGAGTCACGTACTGCTCCCAGAGCGTCTCCGGTATTAGTGCCGTTGTGTTGGCGATTCTACACCGTCCGTTCTCGTCTCATCCTCCCAAAGATGAACCTAGGTAGAGGTTGGCCTTGATGATGGGCCAGAGCCAGAACAATCGGCGTGGCACAAGTGATATCAGACGATACCGTCTTGCCAGACCCGCCCGCTATGAGGCCACCGAATTCGCCAGTGCCAGAGGCTATCATCGACCCGGAGTCTCCGCCCTCTCAGAGAACGGGCCCGAGTCGTTGTCGTATGCGAGGCTGGAGGACGTGCATATTGATTACGAAATTAGCAGTTTTGATCTTCGTCCCTGGATTAATGAGAATATTAATGCCTGCAAACAACGTCGTGATTTGTAAGCGCCAGAAATGATCGGCTCAGCCGCTTTTGGGAATTACTGTGGCACAAAGCTACAGATTCATTCTCTCTTGTTCTCTCTTGTCTCTGCACCCCATTTAACCTCAAAACACATGTGTTTAAATATCTTTGAGCATCAGCATTATGTACTACTGCAGTATATATACTAAATTAAACTAGGGAAAGGGTAATTACTGTCAGCATGACACATGTTTTACATGTGACAACATGTTTCAGTTGAAACAGAGTTTCTCACATACACAGTCATTTTTAGCCTTTGTGTAAGTGAGAAGATATGTACAAGCTAAATAAAAACTTATTTAATCAAAAATAAAAATTCTATTCTGAAGACCACATGCCCATACTAGTTATAAACAAGTTTCTCACCAGAAGTTAAGCACTCTGGTGAGAATTGAAGTCAGAAACTTGTTTCAACTGAAACACAGACAATATGCTGCTCTGCCAGTACTTACTGCTGTTCCCACAGACGGACAGTCTCTTGCGGGCAGTTGCGTCTACTCAATACTACACTATTATCAAATATCGTGATGCACATTAAANTTTTTTATATTATTTTTAATATAGCTACTGTGTGCATATACAACTTAAATTTTGTTCAGAACCTGAATCCAAGTATGATTCCTGCTTTATGGCCAATGACGATTTCTGTGAGTATCCTTTTCACTTCTGTATTGGAAATGCCTCTTGTTTGCGTTCATTTATGGATGTCTCAAGTCAAGGATTGTCGTCATCCGCCTTAACGTTCTCTAGACTCAAAGTCTACCTGACGGCAATATTTGTTTGCAATNAAAAAACGTAAAGACAAGTTGCGGAGAAATATAATGTACATTTAATCATACATACATTCGGGACATCAAGTTCTCGGCCTGACCAACAGCACTGAGGATGCTCCGTGTGCCCGTGCAATCTCATACACAACCGTATTTCCGCCAACATCGTGGACGATGGTCGATGACCCCGAGTCAACAGCTACGCCGTCTACCTCAATATCCACTTTGGCTGCTCTTAAATTCACGCTGCTACTATAGCGCACTCCCAGAAGGATCGGCGCGCTACTAGCGGGTATTACCCATTTAAGCACATCCCAGAGAGCTGGCGGCTCGCTATAAGTAGACATTTGGTGAGGATCGGAAGGAGGATCGGAAGGAGCAGCGCCAGACTCGCTTTTGATTATGGAGCCCGAATCACCATAGTCGATGGATGGGATGGAGTCCGAGTCACGTACTGCTCCCAGAGCGTCTCTGGTACCAGTGTTGCTGTGCTCGATCTGGTGTATAGGCGATTCTACACCATCCGTGCTCGTCTCGTCTTCCCAAAGAGGACCGTCCCGCCTGGCTGCTGCTAAAAAGCGGAAGGCGAGTGTGAAAACGTGGAGTATGGCGATGCCCAGCAGTCGTCCCAGCATCTCCAACACATTCAAAACGAATGTCCTCACCTGCCCCGCGCTTGCGTCACCCCGCACGCGCTGAAGCATGCTAGTCTGAATTTCAGTTCGTGGCATAACTTCTCTTCCTTCAGATGCAAAGTCAGAATGCTCTTGTGCAGGCCTTCTCCGCCTAAGCCCAAAGTCCAGTTCCGAATCGCCTTCAGGGGGAAGCGCAAAGCTGACGGTATGCCGCGGCCTGTGGGCAGGGGAAGAAGGCGGTGTCGGGAGCGGATTCTCCACCTTCTCAGAAAAGAACCTCTTTGGGTGTACGGCATGAGACAGAAGTGAGACTTGTAACTCTGAGAATGGGTCCTTGCTGACGCCCAACTCGTGAACAGTGCTTATAACAAAGTATCCGCCAGCCACTCCGAGCCTGAGCAGGTTATCTTCGGGAGGGTGGGCACGATCGATAAACAGCGCACTGTGTGTTCCATGGTTGTAAAGTGAGACCACAGGTGAGTTTTTAGCAAAGACGTCAAGATAATGCATTGGTACATGAATATCGCGAGCAGCCGGGATGGAGAGTGGTTGTACGTATATCGTCGAAGACACGTCCGAAACGTTATTCGGAGAGAAGAGAATCGTATAAAAATTGTCCTTCAGTTTGATGATCTCTGGTGCAGGACAAGATGATATAATTTCACTGCGGAGAAGACGCTGGTCATTCTCAGATTTAAGGCTGTGAGCTCTGTGCTCGACCGTGCCCTGGCCAGAAGAGTGTAGAGTGACCTTCCCTTGCGACGAGATGGAAATCGGCGAGAGCCAAGAGGTAGCCCGAATTAGATGTGGCTGCGGCAATAAAATTGCATCCTCAATTGCTGAGGGAATGAGGTAGATTAAGCTAGCTTTGCGATCTGCGTCGTGTAGTATATCTGCAATCGACCAGACGCTGTGAAATACTTAGTAAAAACCATATAGTAGCATTGTATATCAGGCTTTCGGCTACTACCCACCTCGATTCGTCTAACGCCCATCCACTCCACCTCCAAGACTGAGTATTCAACCACCCTACGTTGATGTCCTCCTCTACGCTGCGCTCCTGGTCATGTAGGAATATGTTCTCCTCTTTATGTCTTTCCCAATCACCGCTCTCCTCAAAGAAGCCATTTCCAGCCCCAAACTCGAGCAGACCATTGTTACGGTCTGACCCGAGCCAACAGATACCGCTCGGATACACAAGCCGGTACGTGAATGCGCAAGTCCGACCCAAAGTGCGCGGTAGAGTAAACACGGCGCGGAAGACGTGTTCACAGGTATAATCAGGAACTGCGGGAGATAAAAGTCCCTCGTCAACGCTCCCGTTGTCGGCGGAGAGACGGAGTACTGCGGACGTTCCAGCGCCCATGCCTTCGTCTGGTTGGGATTCCATGGCAGAGTGCACTTCTTCGAACGCAATAGCGCCCCATTCACCGCTGCGGCGCCCGTTTCCTGGCACATTCGTCCATACCTCGATGCGGGCGCCTAAATGGAATGCCTCGTCGTAGTCTGCAGCAGACAGACGCGCGGTGAATGCGGCGCGCACCGGTTCGGCATTGAAGGACTCTGTAGCAGAGATGGGGACACTAGAGCGCGAGCCAAGCGAAGGAAAGAATGAGATGTGCATAGTTAAGAAGATTGATAGCCAAGATAGCTTGGAGTTTCGCAACCGCACGATATTAACCGCCAGCCTGAGTGGAAAAGAGGAGGTCGCTAGTAAAGACAGTACAATGCTAGTAGATACAGAAAACGCAAACAGAGCGCAGATAGAGTGTTGGGGAATCCCTCATAAGCATGCACACCCCCAGATTAAAATTACAAGCGCAACGCGGTGGAAGGCTGGTCGATGAAGTGCATCTTGAGCGCGCAGACTCGTGAAGTGACCGTGGTAAATAAATATGTATATAGGAATGATTATGTCATGCGCTTTTGACAACCGTGCTAATCGACACAGTTATATTATATTTTTATGGACATGCATATGCAAGTGTTAGAGACGCGTCCTTTTCTTGCATGTAAGTCGGGTTTCTCTTTAAGGCGCCCTCATGCTGGAACTATCTCGCGCTGGCATAAGGCAGCGAGGCTTACTCCGTACAACTGGGTTTCGATCTCATGCAGGAAGACACCTCCTTTCACAAGGCCTTGGTGGTCATGCTCGTTCGTCTTGGAGCTCGTACTATCTTGTTCCCACATTCGATGTTCTTCATACGAAGCGCGCGAGGCTGCAGATACATAGATGGTATTCGAAAAGTCAGCCGTGGCCGAAAGTCCAGCTATGAATAACCCTTCTGGCAAGTAAATGTTCTCGAGACTGGGCTTGGCGACCTGCTTGCAGTCCGATATTGTCGCGTCTACTCGGGTCGAAGGACGATTTGCAGGACAGATATGGTACGTGCGTTCACTCGTCCCTCTTTCTCCCCCTTACAAACGGGGAAGACGTGTCCGCAGTGTTTTTTCTTTTCTTTTCTTTTCTTTTTACGTGCACTCCCGTCGCGAGAGCCAGCCGCTCCGCTTCGCTTCCTTAAGCTCAGCTCGGACGAGGTCGGATGGACCTGTCGCAGACACCAATATTAATATTAATGGGGCTATCGCCGGATTTGGAACGCTATCATTTATACTCGACTCCGCCCGGCACCGCGGGCTTGTGCTATTTATTTTTATTCATTCCTTCTCTATTCAATTGTGCTATCTATACTCTCTCGGAAATGCTTGCGACCTGCGCAAAACTTTTGCAGTAATTTAGATCGCGGGCTCGCCGGCCAATGCAGTCCAAAAATATCCTGTCTGTGTATGGACCCGGGTCCGGCACGACCCTAGGGAAAGGAATTCTCCCAAAGCGAATCAGCGCCAAGCAACCATCAAGACCTTTTTTAGCATGCTGGGGGAGACGATGACCGCGATAACGGCAATTGCAGGGAGAACAATCAAACAAACGATAGGACCAGAAGACCAGAAGGATGCGCCGACGAGGATACTACGACAATTATGATACAAGTGCGACTCGTGCAGGGGAATGTTCGGAGGCTTACCGTACAGGGAGAAAAAAAAAAAAGACGAACAGACAGAATTAAAAAAAGAATCTTCACGATCAGGAAAAACAAAATGAGAGGAGAATACAGGGAAATAGTCAAACAACGGGATCAAGAAAAGAACAATGGATAGCAAATGCTTGAGGCGTCGCTAGCCGTACATTTTGCGAGGTCAGTCAGTATTTGTTGAGTGCGATGGCCCGTCTCGGTCTCGTCGTTCGCTCTGCGAGATCCAGGAATCGTCACGTTCGCGCTCGCTCTTCACCTTATTTCCATTTCCAGACAAAAGAGAGCCAATCGCCATTGCTCCACGCTCTCGCAGCTGCGCAGGCTGCTCATTGCTGTCGACGCTCATGCTCCGCTCCCGCGCAGAAGAGTACGGGGACAATGGAAGATCTGCTTCCGGAGACGTTGTATGGAAGCGAGCATCCTGGGACAGCTGGGTGTGAGGCGCCCGCGTTGCTTCATTCGGAGGCTGTGAAGGACGTGCGCGTTTCCTCCGAGCCTGAGGCTCTGCCATGTCTGTAGCTGGTCCCGAGCCAGAGCCAGAAGGTCGCAGACGCATAGGTGGCAAAGAGGTTCTCTGCGAGGGTATGTGCTGGGAGTCGAATGCATGAGCATTTGTCAGCGGCGGAGACTGTACTATTTGCTGATGGAGCGCAGGCGGTGTGTATGTCGCAGGAGAGGAGCGGTACTGTTCGTGCGCGAGGTGGGGGCTGGGGTGAGCTGGGGCAGCATATTGTGAAATGAGATGAGGGGGTGGCGAGGTCTCTGTTGTCTGACAGATGTCGAGGACTGTGCGGCGAAGAGATGCCAGTGAGGCGAGGCGCTAGGAGAACGGAACTTATCTGAATAATGGGTTTAATGAAAAGTAGAAGACGATAGTACCTGGTCCTCTGCGCTCTTGGCATTGAGCATTGCGAGAAGCATTTCGCGATCACCGTCGCCCTTGTGCTTGTACGCGGCGAGAATTTCGCGGAGACTGGGAGGGGGAGGCTATTTGAATTTTTGAGTTCATGATTGATGAGTACGAGACGTGTTTGAGAGAGGGAAGACGAACCTGGTCGAGGACCTGCCAAGTGGAAGCGAGGAGGGAGCGCATGTTTTGGTTTATGCCGTCCGGGGAGGGGATGGGAGGGAGCGAGGCCTCTGAGCTGGAGTAAGGGGGCGAGTTCATGGCAGGAGGAGAGCGAGAGGAGAGCAGGGGCGCTCACGGCGACGACGAGGCCCTTTTTGACTAAATCACAAGGCTGGTCTTTATTTATTTTTGGATCCTGCCAAGAGTTTCCATATTTGTCGCGTTCTATTTTGGGTCTTCTTTCGCACGGCAGGCCTTGGAAGACAACTGAAACGAGATGTTGTATTCCGCATAGTCGGGCCTGCGTTTATTTATTGCTTGCATCAAATCGCTATATATATATATTGCACAGCTGCCAAGTGTACTTGTAAATTTGCTGCAAGGCAGCTGCGTGTATCGCCCTGAAAGACAGAGACCTCTGTGCACATCGACTTCCAGGTCGTCCTTCCCGCGCTACTAGTGATCATAGTAGTAGGCAAGTGCGCGCTGCGGCAATGGATTGTGAGGTGCCAGCGGAGTTATGCACTGCTAGATTACCAAATGCCTTCAGTGTAGCCGCCTTGCAATATCTTGACTAGTCTGACGAGCGAGGCAAAGCACCTGAGTTGACGGTGCTGCCAGTGCCTTACATTGGTCCATCGCAAAAAGCATCAGGAAAAAATTCAATGTCTATATAGCACTAGATAGTTTGCATAGTTCCATAGTTGCATGCCAGAACTATACAGTACTATTACATACTATGTTGCCATAGTTTCAAATGGAAATTCTAAAACTATTAATCACGCATATATGCACATTCTACACTATATATGTTTCATCATCAAGTAATCAAGCAACTACACAATACAGAATATGCACTTATGTACATAGTATTACTTGTCATATCCAAGTTATTGCATATCCAATTTGGGGTGTGGGAAGATACCGCCACTCCATTTTCGAGTTTTGGTCAGTGGGCGGGTTTTCGCTTTTTGGCTATTACTTGGATTATTTTACATTCATATGGTGCAATTGAATTTATTGTGTCCATATACCTAAAATCAGTGCAATTACTCATGAATTCCATGCATATATACAGCAGTAGGATCATCTCTTTCCCAAGATGTGATGCACTATACTAGTTCCCTGCATTACTATAGAAACTATGTGGTCTATATAGACCACATAGACTAATTAGGTTCCATAGGTGTTGATAGGGACTATAGAGTACTATACAAATTCATCACTTCTAGTATAGTAGATGTTTTTCCTGATGAAGCTCTCAGTTGATTTACAAGTTGTTCTTATCTCCATGCACACAGAGCATGAGCTGGCTCTCAAGATAATTGCATCGCTTACCTACATTGTGAGTGTCTGCACATCAAAGGAAAAGCTTCGACACCAAGGTTGGCCGAGAGCATTAGAGTACACTGACACACAGGTGTGCTGTATTCTGCTTGCAAGTTGGATCAACAGGTCTTCTTAGTTCCTGTGTGGCACGCTGGACCATCACAATGACATCTATATCTAGACGAGTTGATGTCTCTTTGAGTCCACTTTTTTNAAAGGTCGTTGAAGCGCGTTGCTTTCACTCTGAAGAAGGAAAAGCACCACAACTGTTGATGATGTGTTTGGCTAAAGATACCATCCCTAAGGATCTTTTGGACCATATGTAAATTTTACCCTCTCCAAAGTCTGTTTTTGTTGTGGACAACTGTTCGATACACAAGGCGCCTCAGATCCATGAGCTTGTTGAATCAAGGTCTGCTGCAACCCTGTATCTTGCTAGCACACTCTGATACTTGCATAGGGTATGAAAATAGAGTATCAACCAGCATACTCTCCAGACTTCAACCCAATTGAACTTGCGTTCTCGTTTCTCAAAAGTGTGCTTTGCCTGTGAAGGTACAGGAGATGAATACTCAAGTTTATGAGCAGTTGTATTGTCATGTCTTCTGTATTGGTTCTGACCAGTGTCGTGCATTCTTTCGCCACTCAGGCTACCTCTAAAATCCAATAGCACCCTACGTAGAAACAATGAATATATATAATTATTGATCGGGTCGAGCACAGTTGACCAAAGGGAGCGGAAGCAGAAATGACGAATCGTTGAATGAGAAAAAGTACAAATCAGCATCTACCCTCCCTTCCTGTCGATCTTCTCTGCGTCTGCCTTGGCCGTGGCCTACCGAAGCACGCAGCACGAGTCCGAGAGTAACCTTGACTTTGCAATTAATCCACGGTAATTCGCAAGTCCTTGACCATCACGTTTAAGATCAGGTAAAACTTGTCTTGCAAAGTCATGCCTATCTGATCCTGTGTAGCGTCATAAGATGTAATGGCTTGCTCCCATCTTTGCCTATCAGTAGTAGAGTCAAAATGGGGGTGAGCAGCGTCGTTTCCTTCAATTCTGAGCTAGCCCCCGGCCCCCTTATCAAGAATGACAGATAGCCTATCCCTATCACCCTCCTTCGGCCGTAAATTCGTCAAAGGTGATTTGCAGCTGCTCCCTCTCCTTTTCGATGATGATCCCGCAATCTCCTACTTCCATCCACTGGTTCTGGCATCAAATCCCTTTTCAATTTCGCAGCAGCAGCTTTCAACGGCGTTCGACGGAATATTTCCAATATACGTATTTGATTAGCGGTACCAGATTTGTCGTCATAGAGTCCTTTGACTCGCCGATTTAGCGGGAACTGAGTCCAAAAGGCTCGCAAAGAATTTTTCCTTTTCGTCGGATATATAATAGTGGATGCCATTGTAGATGATACGAAACGAAAGCCACATTCACAGAGGATGATGCGATTGTATGCTTGTGTGTCCTAATAGTAGTAGTAGTATGGCGATCATTCCATGTAAGCACGCTTTTAAAATACGAAGTGACTCGTATGCCCACCTGAAGCTTGCCCTTGGAGACAACAACATCTTCTACCTCCCGTAAATCAGCTGTGACCTTCTCCAACCTTGCTTCGAGTAGATAGATCTCCCCGTTTTCGGTCTTTCCTCCTTTCCCGATTAGCTAGATCCCAACCAATTAAGATGTCGTCAATTACAGAAACGAAGCTTAGTCGTGTGTTCACTGCGCACAGTGTCCATACGAGATCTGATGTCACTGAACCTTCGACCGATTTCACGTCCATTTGAAGCTGTGTATGCATATATTAAGAGACCTTTTGAACAAGGATTGAGGACTCGGATATGACAGGACGGACTAACTCTCCTGAATTCGCAAAGGATTCGTCCACAGAAATGTCAGGGGAAACCGCTCTCGCTAGTACAGTGCAATTTATACTTAGTAATATGTTATTAAAATATCCTTGCAAGACACTCACTGTGTTCAACATCATCTGTCTGGGACGAGACGGATAACATGTATGTACTGCTAAATATAAATGGTAACTACACTTGATAACCATTAATATTTAATATTAATATTTAATTACACTGTATCTGCCGTGCCTCACGGATGGCATTCAGGCCCTCTGTAGCCAACCTGTTCATCCAAGGTCCCAGGTCGAAAGCCAAAGTACCCAATATTTCCTATACCATAGCTGGCACCTCATCCACTCCCCGTCCCCGTCCTCGTCCTCGTCTGAGGCGCCCGTCCTCTCCCTGTCCACCCCATCCACCAACCGCGCCACGCTCTCCTCGCGGTGTACCTGGTAATCTAAGACATCTGCAAAGGGATCGAGTCAAGAATGGTTCCAGTGCCAGTGCCAGTGCCAGTGCCAGTGCCAGTGCTGCGTCTCCCTCTGGCTCGTCACACGCGATTCCGAGGACAACGCAGAAACGCAAGGATACTGGGTCTGTCGACGTCACACGACGCATGCATCTCAGGGCCTCCTTGTCTCGACATTTTATAAAGCTATGCGAGAGGGAGGAGAAAAGCAGCAACAGCAACAGCAACAGCAACAGCAACAGCAAAACAAAATTAGGGACGACGTCGTTCCGCAGTCCTCCTACACAAATGACTGCCTCTGGGGAAGGTTCCTCTACGTCGGCCGCCTACACAACGGCCGTCGAAGAATCAACAGACGTTTTTGCTCCCAATACCGGGCCTTTCCTCAGCACAGTCGCCTTCAGAAAGCTCGACCAAGCCAACCTGACGCAGTACTCCTACTCCAGAGGCGTCTCGGGCTCCCCAGCGCGCGTCATGTACATCAGGGACCACGTCGCGGCGGACAAGGAGCTCGAGAATTTACTCAGACGCGAGGTTGGACCCGATGCCGCGCGCGTTGCAGGATTCGATTTAGAGTGGAGGCCGCAGTTCACGAGTCGTTTTCCGGAGAACCCTGTTGCGCTCGTGCAAATTGCGATGGGGCGGAGAGTACTGCTGCTGCAGGTCTCAGCGATGAAAAGTGAGCAGGATCTGTCTGTCATATACGACGCTAGCTCCAAGTATGCTAAAGTTAAAGACATTTTCTTGTTTAGAGTTGCCTACCAAGTTAAAAGACTTCCTTGATGACTCGACTATCATTAAAGCTGGTGTCAATATATTAGGTACGCTGTCACTATTTTCTAGTTTGTTTGTTTTTGCTTTCGTAGCTAACTTCTCTCTCAAAGGCGATTGCCAGCACCTTCACAGAGACTACGCTCTTTCCATTCGCTCATGCGTAGAGCTCTCCTACCTCGCACGCGGCGTAGACTACACACGATGGCCTGGGTCTTCAAACGATTTCATCAGCCTTTCGCGGCTTGTCTATGCTTATACAAATCACTCGATGCCCAAGGGGAAGACGCAGATCAGCAATTGGGAGAACGAACTGACACCAGTTCAACTGACGTGTAAGTTACTGCCTTGATGTTTCTTTTTTTNATCTCTTTGCCCTAAATAGCCTTTATATTTCTTGTGTTCTAGACGCAGCTAACGATGCTCACGCGGCCATGGTCTTATGCAAGAGCCTTCTGACGCGCGCTCAGGACGTGGACAGTGCTTTGTACAAATTCGACGTTATCCGAGGAACGGCACTCCTACCAGACGGCACCCCCTGGGTGCGTCCTCCTCTCATCCAGGAATTACCCCAGAACACCCAGCCAACCTCAGCCGCAGAGCCTTGAAGTATTTCGTTCCGCACCCATCTCCTATCTCCCCCCATCACTGCTTCACACCCTCCATCCCCCGCCCTCTCCCTCCATCCCTCCATCCCTCCATCCCTCCTCTGCCTGCTGTTGACTGTGAGAATATTGGAATAGTACGCCAACCATGATACGCCCATCACATAGTAATCGTTCTTTTGGATATTTGGATGCAAGGGATCCATATCATAGAATGTATGTGCATAATTAACCTCATTTTTCCACAATCTAGCTGTCGACAGAATTTGGGCTGTCTAGGGTATCAAATGTATCCTGTTTTCTACGCAGGGTCTTGGTAAAAGCACGGAAACGGCCTTGCATATAGCATATGTATTTGAGTACTGCTAAGATCCGAAAACTTTGCTCGTAAGGCGTGCCATGCCAGTGTTCCTGTTAGGATGATCAGGCTGAGTTTGTATGAGTTAATAACAAATGCGTATTTACTATTCTTCGTACATACATACAGTAAGTACATGCAATACAGATCGATTTAAATGCAAATTAAACAGAAGAGCAACGAATGGATTGATTGATCAGTCAATACCAATACTCGAAGGGGGGGGGGGGGGGGGGGACATGCTCGTTAGTTGACTTCAGAATCGGAAAAAGCGAGAGTTGCCTTTAGTTTCTGAAGACGTTAATTTTGCAGTTGCAGACGGAACGGAGGGCACCTTTGGGACGACGGTCTCGCTGCTATAGGATACTGCCGAGGTAGTCGCGATGTGTACGTTGACTGCTGCTGGGGATATGTCAGTCCCGGATGCGCACGCGCCGTCATCGGTCCAGTCGCCGTTAACAACTAGACGAAAGATGAGCATAGAAAACGTGGTATAAGTATCGGTAGTACATACTGTTTGGAGTGTCGCCTTCCGTCCAATAGTTTGCGGTCCATAGGTGCCCGCTTTAAAGAATTCATCAGATTCAATCAAAAATTGAAAGAATATCTTTCTGGACTATGCTTTACCCGGATACAGCTTGCTCCCCGGCCGTGTATGCAACTCCAGTGGTCCATGCGGCTATTCCAGCACAATTAACACCACCACTTGTTGGAGAACTCGTCGGAGAGGAAGTATGAGAAGCGCCAGGTACAGATGTCGAACCTTGAGTGGTCGAAGAACTCGGGCTCGGGACATCTCCGGTGCATGCACTAACTGGATCGACCGCTTGTCATTGAAACTTATGAACTATTCAGTCAAAACTCACTGGCGCTCCATTCGTTGTTAGGATCGTTAGATGGGGTCGATGATGCGAAGAATTTTGCCTGCCAGATGTATCTAAACATATTGCGCATCTAGACATCCGCTCAATTCTGTTGAGCAACTTCAGAAGCTCACCCGTCGAAAGACACTTGTGATCCTCCCGTGTAAGAAGTACCAGATACAAACTCTGGTGCAGTGCAAGCGGGAAATATGAATCCTGTTCCGCCAGCTGCGGTCAATGAAGACTTTATGGCAAGGTCGAATCGGTCGTTTGCTACAATAGCGAGATTTCTAGTAACTGTAAGACCATAACAAGATAAAGTGTTACATACCGTATGCTTGAGACACATCCCACAACATGACACCTCCGAAGGAAGGAAAGCTGTTTCTCATCTGCGCGGCGATAGCACCGAGCGCATCCGGAGAAAGATAGCCTGAGCCTGCAGCTGAGCTTGATGCAGGAGCCCCAATGTAGACTTTTGCGTTAGGATTAGGACTCATGGTTCTAGCCCAGTTGTCCCTAGATAGAAAAGAGTAAGTGAAGCTCATAGAGATAAGTGCATAATGCCGCTTACCAAAGACCGAAGTCCCAGTCCTAGACATTTAATCATTAGAACGGCCCTGTAATTCTTTACGAAGTACTATTACACACACACCTGGGCAAGGTCGAAGTTGTTTAGGCCGCACACGTTGTTGTCTTGTTTGTGCAATTATATTATGAATTCTCTAGATAAACAATGAGGGCTTACAGAATTGTACGTAGACTGCATCAAAGTTGGCCGAATTCAGGACGGAGCCAAGCGATGCGTCAGGGAACGGGCACTGGGGTGCTGCAGTCACATAATACCTGATATCGAAATTTTCAAAACGTTAATTCTCTGCGTAAGAAGTTTATCATACGTTTTGCTTGCTCCGCTGGAAAGAGAACGGATTTGATTAACGAAGGCAGGGTAGGAGGCTGAGCTTCCACCCTCTATGTCAAGATCAACCCTGTACTCCTATAATTAGACAAATAACATGCAGTTAGGAGTAGGAGCACTCCAATCTCACCCGTCGAGAACTGCGCTGCCAAATGGACGAGTATCACTACTTCCACCTAGGAAAAGGTTCCAAATCGTTTCTGCGAACGACTCTGCTTGGCTGTCTGAACTGAAACCAACTGATCCCGTTGCGCCTCCTAGACTGATGGTTACGATCTTGCCCATAGATTGACATGTTTCTATATCGGAAGCGAGAGCTGAACAATCCGGGAGATCAGTCCCGGGAAAGGTAGCGTTGTCTGTCGGATTGCACGTCTAGTTGACTTTTTAAATACCTGATGACCCCCAAAAGGAAGAAACATACATTTGCCAGATTAATCGAAGGCAAGCCGCCCGTTCCGAAAAATACATTCAGAAAAGCGACAGGGAAAGCATCAATAACGCTGTCGGCCCCACAGTAAAAGGAAAGGCGTTGCTGCCAGTCCGCAGTATCAGATGCATCAGTAGCGCCGAAGGAGTTCTGGCCCCAGTAACTGGGCTCATGTTATTTCTATTTTGTTCATTTTCAATAACATTGCGGTAGACTTACACGGCTAACTGTATTCAGAAGATATAATCCAGCATTAGACAAGGATGATTATAACAATTAAACGTCAATGCATACGTTGTCGAATCGTGTACTGTCGAAAGCCCTAACTACATGGCTAATGCCAAGGGTGAAAAGGATGAACCCGAGAGACAAAGAGTGAACTCTAGCAAAGGGAGAGTGGGTTCCGAACATCTTGACTATGTCCAGTGAGTCATTATGTGTAGCTCCTTGAGCCTTTTATCTTGCGAACTGAGTTCAGGGGGTCATTAAATTGGTGACCTTGCATGAGGGTCCTCCTTATCATGGGCAATTTTCGATGCATGCTTTCGAAGAATGAACTCGTCTGTGCTGCCTGCGACAGCGCAGACCTTGGGAAATTTAGACACAGAAATTTTCGGAGTGAGCAACATCAGAATGAAGCCGCGAGACAGACCGATATGTCAAGAGTCGACAAAGTGCCTTAGCCTATCCTAGGCGGGAGCAGACGAGGACTGGAATAGATGAGCATTTTGCCACATGTAGCGTTCGGATAGAAGCATAGGAGTCTGCTGGCAGAAGTATAAGACATGTCAAAGTACCTCATGTTGGCGAATCGACCACAAACATGTTTATACAATAGGGAATAAATGCACTCCTTTCGTCGAGTATACCTTGGAAACGCGGTACATCAATGAAAGGACAACGGCTCCGTATTGACAAACATTTGACACCATAGTCTTCGTTAGGTATCAAGATTCAGCATAGAGATCAGATTTGCACCATGAGGCCACCCAGTGACGATGAAGAGTCGGTCCAAGAGAAGACTGGTTGCCAGACATTGGGATGAGCTGGCAATCCAAACAGAGTCGCCTATAGAGAAATGTAAATGCCAGCTCGAAGCCAAAGTTCGACACAGGATGCTTTTAAACATTCACAGAGATAGGAGAGACAAGCTGATAATTTATAGACAAAAGCAGCTTTTGCTGTACAGCAGCGAAATATAAGAGGTTGAACTTGAAGAGGCGCACACCTGTTAGTAAATTAGCGTCGGAGTTTCAATTATGATTACTCTGGCAACCTCTTCTGGTTCTGGTTCTGGACTGCGTCAACTTCTGCCAGGGCGAAAGACGTTGTCGGCGTAGACTCAATGCCTCGCCCATTTGAATCATCTGTCGCCAGAGTGTACGAGAATGTCAACGTCGAAAAGGGCCCTGCATGGTATGAATATGGTGAGTGCCATTCCCATAGCACTATGTCAGTGGTTTGATGAAAGCCTGTCGAATTTGCTAGACAATCTGCAAGTGCAATGGGGTATACAGGATCACTATGAAATCGTTAGAAAAGTTGGACGGGGGAAATATTCTGAAGTACGTTCTAGCGTTTTAACGAATTGTAATGCACTTATCATTGCAATGTCAGGTCTTCGAGGGCATCCATATCGTCAATGACGACAAATGCATTATCAAAGTGCTCAAGCCCGTGAAGAAGAAGAAGATAAAGCGAGAAATCAAAATTCTTCAGAACTTAGCAGGCGGTCCTAATGTTATTGCGCTCCTCGACGTTGTGCGAGACCCTTCATCGAAGATTCCGAGTCTCGTCACCGAATACATCCACAATACTGATTTCAAAGTTCTATACCCCCGATTCACTGATTTCGATGTTCGCTTTTATATCTTTGAGCTGTTGAAGGTAGGCTAATACACACAAAGTGGCATAGTTTATTGAATCATGTCAGGCCCTCGATTTCTGTCACTCGTGTGGTATAATGCATAGAGACGTCAAGCCTCATAATGTCATGATCGACCACGAACATCGAAAAGTGAGATGTTCTTGCATTCTGGCAGTGCTTGAACTCATCTTGCTCTTTAGCTGCGGCTCATCGATTGGGGTCTCGCCGAGTTCTACCACCCGCAAACCAAATACAACGTTCGCGTTGCGTCGCGTTACTTCAAGGGCCCGGAACTCCTAGTTGATTTCCAACTTTATGACTATAGCCTAGACATGTGGAGCCTTGGCTGCATGTTTGCTTCAATGGTGCGTCTTTCCTGATTTCTTTCGCTTTCCGGCGCTTTGATATTGAACTGGCTTTAGATATTTCGAAAGGAACCGTTCTTCCATGGACATGACAATTATGATCAACTGGTGAAAATTACCAAAGTCCTAGGGACAGATGAACTGTCAGTTTATCTTAAAAAATACGAAATTACACTCGATAGTCAATATGATGAAATACTCGGGCGGTCCGTGTCTTCTGCACTACTTTATTAGATGCTATTTGACCTTTTAAAAAAANTGCAGCTATACAAAGAAACCATGGACAAGGTTCATTACATCGGAAAACCAGCGCTACATATCCAACGAGGCGATAGACTTCTTAGACAAGCTCCTCCGCTACGACCATCAGGAGAGATTGACTGCGAAGGAAGCTCAACTTCATCCATACTTCGGTAACCACCCAGTAGATTATCACCTGACCCTTGACTTATCGATATCCAACAGATCCTGTAAAGGCGGCTGCAGCAGCAAATGGAGAGAGCGGGAGTGAAGATTCAGATATCTCAGGAGTATAATGTATCACCCGTCTAACTTACATTCTTTTTTCTTTCTATTTTTTTTTTTCGTTTTGTTTCTTGCTACTGACTACGCATCTATCGTTGTACTGTACCAGATAGTAGGTCTTCGTCATTATCTATAAGTGGTACGACTGCCTAGTACCGACGTAAAAATATATTCATTACGCACGGTATTTCCAATGATACATGCATTAACGTTTTCGAGTAGTACTAGTGTTGTTCAATATTCTTTTTGTTGCCTCGTCTGCCACCATGACTTCCCGTAAGATACTAGGATTTCATCACCCTTTTTAATAGTCTCGCTGTCGCTCCAAACGCTCATCCTCAGCTCACCGCTTAGTGTCCTCCTCTCCTTGAATATAGCATTCGGTTTTGTTCTGACGCCACGATAGTCGTTGATGAATCGCGCCTCATTACCCATACGGGTTGCATCGATCTTCAATACAGGTTTGTGCAAATTCAGTAAGTAAGCGTGAGCGCTGAACAAAAATCCTGCTTATGGCCGCTGCAAGAGATCAGAAACGCACCCCGACACTGATGTATACGCCCTCTTCTGGCTGAGCCCGATGCAAGGAGAGATCGTAATCCGAGTCCAGACGCTCGTCGGCGTGCGCCTCACCGAGGTAGTCGATTATCAAGGTTCTGGATAAAATCTTTTTGCTGGCGAAGAGCCCCATTTGACCAACTGCAGGGTGCGCGAGATCGCCTATACGGCGTATAACAACAGGCGAGTTCAATGTGCTGACGATGTCCGCGGCAGTACTGCTAGTAGATCCTCTGATGAACTGCAGCGCCTCCGGCGGTATCGAAGGCGAGTAAGACATTGCGCGAAGGTATTTCAAGCCATCGGGCCAACGAGATGGCGTACGATTGGAGTTACAATTCATTTTCCCTGGCCCCCTGCATACTGTATGTAGAATAGAATTTGAGTGTTTGAAACTTGACCTGCTTAGTCATACAGATAGGTTCGATGGCTCAACTTCGGATGTACAGAACGTTAGAAATAAGTGACCTGCCCTCAAAACTTTTCCACAAGATGCCACTTGTGAATTGTTTTAACTTGAGCTTAGCTTTACATACCTCACCGTCACCGAACGACCCAGCCAACACTCTCAACCCAATTTATTAGAAGATATATAACCAGAGAGCTTGTTAACTTCTTACCACTTGTATCTTAATATACTGGCCCCCTTTATATTCGTTTAGCGACAATTTCTGCATCATCACTGCACGATAACTCTATGGTTCTATTATGCGGGTATATCTCCTGACACACAAGCTGATGTATCGCCCCGGGAGACGCCATGGATCAAGCCCACCGGACCCGAGGCTTATCTCGAGCTGAAGAAGCTCCGTGGTCTCTCATGTGCGAGAGTGCTTCTCAACCAAACTTCCCAGACGCCTACGAAATGGTCCATACTCCCCTACGATGACAACTCGGGGGGTCTTCTCTTCAGGTGGAGATTCCGGGTTTCGTCATCGTCGACGGCCTTGGCCGATACGGTGGCCTTCTCACTAGCGGTGCTGGCAAGACAGCATCGTCCGACGTCACCTACGCGACGCCCATCTGGTGGCTCCTCGCGATCATTAAAGCAAACGGATTTCCAGGAGATGGTGAGAGGTGGAGCCATCTCGGTTCTTTTGCTTCTGCGACTTCTTTCTCCACTCTTCGAGTTATTTCTGCGAATTCCTCTCATTTCTCCACGCTCCGTTATCTATGGGTACTTACTTTGCTAAAAAAAAAATGTTGGAAGCAATGACGTGTAGTCAGCAATAGGACAGACTGTCAACGCGAACGTCGATAGCTGAGTACTCTGCGGCCAAACTCTTTTTAGTATCGTTGACTGTGATTCGGAAGAATCTGTGAATTCTATCAGTACTAAGTTTAACGTACGAGCAGATATTAGATCCCGTGGTGCATGCATCACGCAACTGTAGCAAGTCTGCCCCCCTCGAGGCCTTTCGTTTACGCGTTAGATCCATTCATGAAGCATAAACTTGAACTTACCGAATAACCGCTGTGCTCGATACTGCACATGTTCACGCGATCTCGCCGGGTGAGACATATTATTAGTCCATTCGAGTCCCACTCGCCGTCCCCAATGGTATCTTGCTTTTGGGACAAGAAGTGTGGCATGACCGCAGCAACAGAATGGAATACAGATCGCACGTTGAGATTAAAGCATTTATTGAGTTCGCCTTCGGATGCTTCCAGTATAGGCTGAATAAGGTGTGAATCTAATTTCAGGAGAAAGGAGTCAAAAAGAATAATGGCACACCTCACCTTGTTTACCGGTACCAGACCTCCAATTTCGTCGGGGGCCGATTTGACGAGGACAGACCATGAGACGGATTCAGTCAAATCCGCAAAACATCGTAAGCACAACTTGTAGTAACTTGTAATCATCTCATCGGCGACAAGTTGACGTAGCATTACAAACGCACCTTGCACAAAAATTACTGAGGCAGCGACTGACAAAGTGTTATTTGACCTTTCTCGTTAATTTCAAAATTTCTGCATACAAACTTCGGTCAGAAGAATATAAGATGTCCGCAATGACAAATTGGCAACCTTAGTTGCCATTCATCAAACGGTTGGCTCTCCGAATCCCGAAGTGCTAGTAAGAATGATAGTGTGCTTAAGCGTCGTACATATGTAGAGAGTTTGATGCCTCAGTATAGAAGGGATGAAAGCAAACTCGCTGGAGCCTTTTGGAACTATTCCCGGGCCGACCAGGGTTAAATTAGACGATGAGCTTGAGAGAAGAGTCGAGTCATCGGAGCTGGAGCTGCCATTTCTTATAGATACGTTATTCGTATAAGCCACCACAAGTGAGCATCAAGTACTCACATAAAAAACAGCTCTTCGTTTATTCGCAGAAAGCAACACTACACGATTAGATTAGTGCACGTCAACACTATTTTTAGACATTGTTGTTGAAACTCCGCCCCTTCCCCAGATTTTCTTTTGATTTGCATGGGAAAAGAGTCTTTCCATACGCCTGAGTCCTACTATTACCACTGGCGGTAGGTTAGAACCGACAATGGCGCTCGAGCTGAACAAACATGCGCCACTTCCTCTACGTTTCGCAGATTTGAAGTTGGATATTGCGCCTAAAGACGAGGACTCCAAACGGCATTTCACGGAAGCATGGAATGATCTACTTGTACAGCTGCGGTCTGCAGTAGATAAGATAAAAGCGGAAGGCTCAGATGTGCGTTTTTTTTTTATTTACTATTGAGCTCTTATTTACATACAGAGGTATGATATACTTATAGTTACACTCGTCTTGTTAGATGATTCCTCAAGTTGAATTTGCGGATTTGCAGAATTTAAAGCCGGAGGAGATCGAGAATATAAAGAGACGGGGTACAGTCCTAGTAAGAAACGTTGTTGATAATGCGCAGGCGGCCGCTTGGAAATTCGAATTGGAAAATTTCGTCAAGGTCAATCCAGTTGAAGGTGAGACCATAAGATAAATGATGTGCCCACCTTCTACTGACAAATATACTTTACAGGAGTTCCGGAAGATGATAAGCAATTTTTCCAGCACTAGTGAGTCTTGTTTTTGCAACATGTGCGTACATTCTATAATCGATCGCTCGGCCAGTTGGACAAGACCCCAAGTTCAAGCTCGCGCACACCCGAATGTTTTAAACCTCATTACGTGGCTCAATAATCTGTACCATGTCAAAGTACCCACGGTAGACAGACAATTCGCAGTGAATGAAGTTCAGAAAGGTGTTGAGCTTGCAACACCCCTCACGTATGCTGATCGATTCAGAATTAGGCACCCCGGAGTGCAATGGAATACCCACCCTCCCCACATTGACGGAGGGGGGATAGAGAGATGGGTGAGTTCCTGAGTCTTCACCTCAACTTTTCTTTTTCGAAATGAATATCTTATCTTTTGTTGTCTGCAGGAGGAACCAACTTTCCGGAGCTGTTACAAAGACATTCTTAACGGAAATTGGAAGAATCACGACTCCTATAATCTTGTGGGTAGGATGAATGCCAAGATTTCTTCATACGGGCGTCCAAACCAAGTCCGTCCCGTGCAATATTTCGTATAGGTTATCGCATGTCCTGATTGTCTTTGTGTGTTATGACCCTCAGGCAAGCGTGTTCAGGACATTCCAAGGCTGGCTTGCTTTGAGGTACGAGAACTGCATATAGTCATATGATTGACTCTGATTGTTATGCTATCGCAGTGAGACAGCCCCTACACAAGGAACGCTAAAAGTTTTTCCGGACGTACTCCTTTCAAGCGCGTATCTGATCCTTCGGCCCTTCTTCCGGTTGAAGGAGGACCGAACATCCGACGACCTCCTTGATCAAGCAAACTGGGAGCTTGGTTTGTCTGCAATTTTTTGTTGTCCGCGACTCTAGCGGGATGCTGCACTGCTTTTTGAAACCCTTCTATCAGTGGATTAAATTGTATATCTGATCACTTGTGTTCTAGATGTCTCTACCCCCGACTTTCCCGGCATCTTCGAGCGAGATGGAGTTTTCTTCGGTCCACGCCTCACACCCGCAAGCCATCCTCATCTTCGCCTTGAAGAGAGCATGACTGCTGTTCCTTCCGTAAAGCCAGGTGACATGGTATTTTGGCATTGCGATGTCGTTCATAGCGTTGAACAAGAGCATACCGGGAAAGAAGATTCTGCCGGTATGAGCTTCGATTTTTNCTGTCTTGTGATTCATGCTTACTTTATCTTCTCATATATCTGTTTGTTCCGATGTTTTCTTGATGTACAGTTATGTATATTCCTGCCGTCCCACTGACTCCACAGAACCTCTCGTACGTAGCACGGCAGAAAGAGAGCTTCTTGAGAGGCATTCCGCCGCCGGACTTCCCTAAAGGGGCGGGTGAGGGAAGCTTCATCGGCGTCGGAAAAGAAACAGATGTCATAGGAGAGATAGGGAGGAAGGCCATGGGTCTTGCATTCTAAATGCAACTTGAAGGAAGACTAAGCTTGGAAGAACGCCCCTGTCAAGTTCGTTACTCAATAAGAAATGAGAAGAAAGTCCCTTAATTATTGTGTCTTATATCTTAAATTTGCCTCGCAAATAATCAGAAAGAAACACTACAGTCTTAAGAAGTTCCGTACCAAGAAATAAAATTGACGAAATTACAGTCTGCGTTTTAGGTTCGATTCGGATCCCCTGCGCTCGGTTTAGTTATACGTTGCTGACACACCTCAGGATTTAGTATATACCACTCACTGAATTATATTGATATTCTTGGTATTGCACTGAGTTGAGTCTGTATATATTCAATGGCTCTTGCAAGCAGACTTGAAAATTCAGTCATACATAGTATGGCACACTAAGGTGCCAGTGTAAATCTAGGTCCAACTGACAGGACTTTTCATGTTGCTTCGTAAAACGTTTATTCAGTACGCACTCGAAACACCACACCGGGACTGATACGTCCTGGAGAAGTGAGGAAGGCGGAAGGCGGCATGGCAAGTAGCAAGTACGATGATATTGGGTATGGGTCAAAGGGGGTTCCAATTAGGGCTCGGTATTTACACACCTTGATGATGTCAGCAGTACAGAAAAAAAAAANGTTCTAAGCGTGATTCGTTTACCGCTCGACTTGCTCAACGCCCACTAACACGATTCAAACGTTCAGCACTCGCCATCCACATTCAGTGCTCTTCAATGCACACGCGAATACAAACTCACAGGGCGCTTTGCAACTTCGCGCTTCGTACACGCTCATTGACAAAATCACCCGGTGCCGTCAGAACGTTGACGACGCACGCTACCAGCGGCCTCAGACAGCGAAGAGATCAATGTTGGGTAGCTGGAAAGGATGAAGTGAGGAGGTTTCCGAGACGAGTGAGTATATGGCCCTATTAGCCTCGAATGCTTCTCATGTCATTTCTGATAATCAAGGCAAGGCGTGAATTTCATTCGTCTTCCCCATCTCATAAGGACCCGTATAAAGTCCTTGGAGTAGCGAAGGATGCGCCTCTTAGTGATATAAAGAAGAGTTACTACTCGGTCTGTCGAGTTAACCTCCGCAAACATATCTGTGCTGACAATTGATACAGCTCGCCCGAAAATATCATCCGGATACGAACAAGGACAAAGATGCTCAGGAACGATTTGTTGAAGTTCAAGCGGCGTACGACGTATGTATCTCTTCTGTTCCTTAAAAAACGGAGATCCTCAAACTCGTTGATTGCTTCGTAGACACTCAGTGATGAAGGAAAACGCGCTGCATACGATCAGTACGGAGACGCATCGCAACAATCTGGATTTGATCCTAATGCCTTCGCGAATGCGCGCGGTGGTTTCGGAGGTGGTGGATTCAGCGGATTTCGTGACTTTGGGGCGGCGTTTCGTGGTGGTCCAAGCCAAGCTGGAGAAGACATTTTTGAACAGCTGTTTGGGGCATCATTCAAAGGCCGAGGGCGGTCAAGGGCTGGTCTCGATAACTTGCGCGGAGATGATTTGGAAGAACGAATTGGGATCAGTTTCTTAGACTCTGCCAGAGGCGTAAAACGGGACGTCAACATAACACCTATCTCAAACTGCAGAACTTGCTCGGGAAGCGGGATGAAGCCCGGGATTAAGAAAACGGCATGTACAGCTTGTGGTGGTACGGGTACGCGGACTTTCGTGATCGAGTCTGGGTTTCAAATGGCGTCCACATGTTCAAATTGCATGGGGACTGGTACTGCCATACCACGCGGAGGACAGTGCGGGGACTGCGCTGGCGTAGGAAAGGTCAGGATCAGGAAAACTGTGACGGTCGATATACCTGCTGGTACGCTCTCAATTCTCACTTACAACGTGTTCTCGACGTCATACTGACCGAGTCTCGCATAGGGGTGGAGGATGGCATGACCATTCGTGTTCCGAACGAAGGCGACGCGCCGATCACGGGTAAAGGGCCGAGAGGCGACCTCCTCGTACGCATAAACGTTGCTTCATCAAAAATATTCCGGCGGCAGGGAACCAATATCCATCACGAAGCTCGTATACCGATGCATACCGCTTTGCTCGGAGGTAGAGTCAGAGTGCCAACTTTAGATGGAGATGTCGATGTTAAAGTGCCTGGGGGAACGCAACAGGGAGAGGAGATGGTATTGAAAGGTCGCGGGATGCCAGCAGTATTTGGTGGTGATAAGGGGGATCTCTTTGTGTCGTTCGCGATACAGCTTCCTAGGTAAGAGGATTCAATGTGATCACGCGCCTTTCTGAATGTCCAAATTTACACGCGCGAAGGTCTTTAACGAAGCGACAGCGGGAATTACTGCAGGCATACGCTGATGATGTCGAGACCCGATCGCCGAAGGCTTCATCTCCGTCTAGTGGCTCAGGGAACTCGTCAGAGCGCACTCTTGATCCCGAGAGAAAGGTGCAAGAGCATGATATTCCCTCTTCATCTGATACAAATGGTACGGGTGCGTCTACCAATACAACATCCTTACCCAGCAGGGAAAATGGTTGGGTTTCCTTTGCTTGGCAGAAGTTTAGAAGACTAGTTGGACTTTAATTTGTTCTTCTCCCCCTTTTTACGCGTTGGGCCGTACTTGTCGCTGTCTAACATTTTTCTCATCTGTATTTCTTCGGTGCACAGGTTCGCCGAATACCCGTAGAGCACCTGAAGACGATAAGGAGCCATTGCTACGAACTGCTACCGGATAGACCGGCTCCATAGATATTGGCGATGGGGGAGAAAGAACCGGAGGTTAGACAATTAATACAGTGAGATACTCTGAGCGCTCATTGGCTCTAGTAATTGTTATTTTTTTTTTTACAGAAATGGTACTTAATTTCAATGGAGGTGGGAAGGGCTGGCTATGAGATAAAGGTTTTTGATGCCGATGTCTGACAAGATGACGTGCTTTAGCGAAGATAATCTTTGAGAGCAAGCAGATTTGCCGGTGAATATCGTCTCGGAGCTGTGCCCTGACCTAACGTCAACACCTCGATGCTGCGGGCCTCATGCTTTAGAGAAGCTGATTGCAACCAGCGCCTGTCAGGGAAAAGATTTCGGCAATTACTCACGTGGTGTCCCTTTATAGTGCATAGTCATTTGGCTCTAAAACAGCCTTTGAACCTGTCAAGATCATGATGAAGGGTCTCCTGCATCGGCAGTCTGGTATCGGCGGCAGATTCTTGGACCCTAGGAGTCTGTTTTCACCTCATTCGCCGTCTTGGTTGACTAGGCGGTTCCTCATGCTGGCGCCACTTACTCTTTCTCGTGGGCCCATCTCTGAAACACACTCCGACATCCTGCCTAAAACTTTCTTTCGGGATCTACAGCACGAGATCTTTCGCCGTCCTCGCGGCATTGAAACAGACGCGTCCGGTACACCCGATCCTTGTTAATTACTGTGACCAATCGAAATAGCTTTCCTGAAGCAAATCCTGAGCGCTATGTCCTTCGTGTATAAAGCTTAAGCTCGCCAGGAAGTCCAATGCAATACGTCTGGCTTCCTCTTCCCCGTGCTTTCTCATTCAGCCGAGACGGCGATTTCTGGCGATATGACCGAAACCGCCTCAGTCCTTCAAATGGCAGCTTCGTCTCTGTCGCTGTCGTCGGCGTCGTTCAAGTTGCCCATAGAGGACGACATCACAGACTCTACTTCTGTCGCCACTGTAGTCTTCACGGATGTGACACCCTCTCCTACTGTAAATTCGCTTCATAGTATCTGCACGTCACGCACGGCTTCGGTGGTAAACACGCCGTTCAAGGCCGAAGCAGAAGAAAATCGGCTACCATTTCTTCGTCTTCTGTTCGCGCATATCGGGTATGTTCTGAAATTATACTAACCATTTTCTTCTATAACACCTATATATCAGTGCTGCCTTGGCTTTATTCCTTGCGACTACCGATGCTGTGCGTTGTATATGATAGTTATGTGATCATGACTACTGATTCGTACACAGACAATTGTGTCGACAAGCCTACCGACCATAATAGCTGACCTGCATGCGTCTCAGAGCATGTATCCATGGGTCGGTGTTGCGTACGCCGTATCTCAGACGGCTCTTCAGCCTCTATATGGCCGACTCTCCGATCTTTTAGGAAGGAAGGTAGACTGCCTCACGTCTCTGATGATTTTTTTTTCTATAGCTGACGTGACATTCGCAGGTTGTTCTTTACACCAGTATATCGATATTTATGATCGGATCCTTATTGTGTGGCATAGCATCCGTAAGGGCTGTTTATAATTATCATTGATGATCTGAATTTACATATGATTGAAGGACTACGTCCTACTGTGTGTATTTCGAGCCATTGCGGGCATAGGTGGGGGAGGTATTGTCAGTGCTGTGTGGCTAATTACGGCCGAGCTGGTGAAAGAAGAGCAGAGATCGAGATGGTCAACGGCATTGAGCCTGACTTGGAGCGCTTCCGCTGTTGCCGGCAAGTATTAAGACATACCTTGGCACGTGGGTTTCTTTTGCTTACTTCTATTTCGTTAGGACCTTTATTGGGTGGTGCATTCAGCGGTAAGTCCAGATGACCTTCTATGAAAATAGAAGCATTTAATAATTTTTTGATAGATTCTAGTGGCATGCTGAGCTGGCGTTGGGCATGTACGTTCAATTATTCGCGGATCTATGCAAAGGCTCACATTCAGGCTGTCTAGTTTTCATTAATCTTCCTCTTGGAGCGATAGCATCACTGTTACTGCTCTTCTCATTGAGGAATGTTCCGTTTCGTCCAGCGTCCGGTCTCACTTGGAAAGACTTATGGCTCAAATTCGATTTCTTCGGATTGTGAGTTCTCAAACAATTGTATAAGTCTTGTTATTGATTATCGGATTTCAGGGTATTCTTTATGTGCGGTACAATTGGTGTTGTTCTTGGTTTCAGTTTCTCTTCTCAGTATGGCTGTGAGCTTTCCTATCTCGTCTTGTTAATATGCGTATCGTTGAGTTGTCGTTTCGCAGGGTCGTCTCTGGCAACTTTGATGCCTTTGATACTCGGATCTATATTTTTAGTAATTGCCACGTTGTACGAGAAGTTCACGACAAGGGAGGCACTTTTTNCCTTCGCGAATGTTCGATAACGTTACCGTCGGTAGGTAAAAATCTAGAACGATGCTTCCGGTTGTTACTTAACAGACGATATTAGGCGTCATCCTTGTAATTAGTTTCTTGCATAACTTCGCCTTCAACGCTGGGACTTTCTTCCTCGCACTTTACTATCAGGTTCGTTGCTTACCTTGTTCTAATCGCCACAATACATCAGCTGATTTCTACTTAGGCTGTGAACGGTTCTAATGCACTTGAAGCCGGAATGCGTATGCTGCCTTACTCACTTGGTTCATCGATAGCGTCTATCCCTGCTGCATGGTTCATTGCACATCGCCAGCGTAAGACAAAAACTACTGCTGGACAGAAGCTGGTCATAAGCCTTGGACTTGCTATTGCGATTCTCGGTTTTGGTGAGTTGTTTGCTTATCCTTCCTAAAGGTTCCGTATTGAACTAGCTCCTGCCGTCGTGCATACAGGTCTCCTGACCATCTTGAACGAACGCTCATCTATTGCATTGCAAGAAATCGCTCCTCTCTTCGCAGGAATCGGCATAGGCATGCTTTTCCATTCGCCATATCAGGTCCTCACGAAAGCTTTGCGGCCTGAAGACATTGCGAGTGCAACAGGTGCCTTTTTCTTGGTTAGATTCACCGGCGCGACTTGCGGTCTGGTTAGTGAAGCCTGTCTTCACCTGTTCTCCTGATCTGATGCATTGGCTTTCTTTCGGCTGTTAGGCGGTCGCAGGAGCTGTTTTCAACGGGCGTCTGTCAAATTCTATATATCCATCGGTCCTAGGCTCAGCGTCGTCTACAATTGATCTCCGAGGCCTATCAAAA
The DNA here is from genome assembly GCA_004802695.1 of Phellinidium pouzarii. Classification (NCBI taxonomy): domain Eukaryota; kingdom Fungi; phylum Basidiomycota; class Agaricomycetes; order Hymenochaetales; family Hymenochaetaceae; genus Phellinidium; species Phellinidium pouzarii. The sequence continues at coordinate 44,411 of SGPK01000050.1, forward strand.
CTTCAGCCGCTTTTGTTAAGACAAGAAGTTCTTCACGCAGTCTCGTCAGCCATTCAGGTAAATTTTAAATTGTTTTTCAGAGCATTCAGAATTGATTCAAATTGTTGACACATTTTATCAGTCGATCTGGATAGTCTGCGCGCCGTGTCTCGGGATTGCACTCCTGGTATACAGTTTCGCAATGACAGCTTCTATTCATGCGCTGACTTCTATGAGCAGATCTCGCCGCTGATCAAAACGGTATCGACAGACTCAGCTAGTCAGGAACTTACGTTGCCGCCATGCTCCGCCGACGAAAAATCATCGCAAGTATGAGCTTTTGCCGTAATAAGTACCTACACTATGGATTTCTTAAGCTAGCGCGCATTTAATTTTTATTCTTGTATTTTCTTTCCCTTTGTATTTCCCCTTTCTCTAAGCTTTGTACCGATAAGATAATAATAACTGTGATTTCTTTATCCCCTTTCGTACTGATTGTTTGTGGCAAGAAGCTGAAAACGTGTATCATTTGAAGTAGCTTGTTCGGCGGCCGTGCTGCTCACCGTCCTGCGCAGCGTTAGACCATAGAGAGTTTGCTGCTTGGTGGTTGATTGAAGCTTGAAGCCATCATGGCTTCGTGAGATCCAGCTCACATCCATTACAGATCATCACGTACATATATGTTGTTGGCATTGAATTGTAATCCCAATATGAGAGCAACTGAATAGTATCGCCTCAAGCAACATCGAGATCTCTTGTATACCGGTCGTCCACTAAGTCATCCCAGCTCAAAAGCTTCCGGAGTTAGCGCACTAAACCCACAGCCCCACAGCCCCACAGCCCAGATCACAGCTTCTCACTATTATATCGCGGGAAGTGCTAGTCGGGGGAGTCGGGAGAAGAGCAGTTTCGCAACAAATGTATGGTAGTAAAGTAAGTGGTACTGGTCCATGACGTTACTGTGCGTGTGTTCGTAATAATCATAAACCAAGTGCTTTTATCTCTCTTCTGAAACCCTGTATACGACATCGAGTATACCCGAGGTAATCAAATTCTGGATCTTCGGGCTTCGTGCTCTTTGCATGCGCCTGTGAAGCAAGCTCCAAGTCCTCGCGGGCCTGGACGAGCCCCCACACCGCCCACATTGCATGGGATGCAGGGCTCCACACCCTGACCTGAGCTTCCAGTCGCTGTACTTCCGTTTTCAAGTCCGAAGAGGACTCCAATCCAAGCAACGAATGCTGCGTAGCATCGGTCTTGCCATCGACCGGTGTGGGAGTAAGGTATGGGAAAGGTAGACAAGCGTGCGTCAGGTACGCCTTGTAAAAATTCAGACGTTCTTGTTCAGTCGGATATCGAGCAGGATCGAGGATATGCGGCGCAGAGTCATGATAATCAGCCGTCCACTCGTGAAAGTGGTTGGCTATATCATAGGCAGCTGAATTCGGAGAAGCATATTCAAAATCAACAACAATGATCTAGGAAAGAGTAATTTCAAAACATAACAATTCAGTTTCCTCGGAAGATTCGATTGAGGGAATTTAATAAGTGAATGATTGCAAGCTTACCTGTCGATGGTCAGGAGTCCCCTCTTTGAGACCTCTCAACCGTAGAAGGTTTCCATACTGAGCATCATTGTGCGCGAAGACACGTCTACTAGCGCCACGGTCGTCTTCCCAAGTCCTCAGCCAAGACATGTACCTCCTCCATTCCTCGACGAACTCGTCGAAATTGATTTCCGCCTTGTACTCCTCGGTGACCGATGGCATTCGGAGGACTTCTCGTGCAGGCTGGAGCCATTTATGGATGTTCTTGCGAGCAGCAATTTCCCAGTCGACATCTTCGTCCCATGTCTCTGATGTGATGCCTTCAATTGCCTCGATATCAACACGGTGTAGCTCCGCCATACGGGCCCCGATCCATCTACTGATTGTTGGATCACGCAGCTGCGCCGCAGAAAGCGTGGTAGAATCGAAATATTCCTCAACGCGGCCATTCTCGAAAGTGCCATACACCCGCGGACCTATGTGGTATCTTGATGAAAGGATATGTAGAGTGTGAAGCTCGTGGGGCCGTGAAATGAGTTCACCAGACGAAGGGCCGTAGATTCGAAGGAGCAGTGTTTTGACAGACGGCACACTCGGGTATGAAACAAAGAAGACGGCGTTTGTCAAGGAGCCAGAGACCTTAGCGATCTTCAAATTCTCCGGTGACAAAGATCCTGCAGACGACCAGGTCGATATTCTCAATGCAAGTAGTATATCGAGTAATTGGTTAGCGAACTCGCGTGTCCTATATCGTCTGCGTGTTTCAAGATGAGAGCGGGCAAGTCAGTAAAATGGTTGTCACGAAGATCAAATGTGAACCGAGGTGCAAACTACGCATATACCGTCAGTTTGTTGGAGGGCTTCGAGCACCCTGGTCGTGTGCGCCGAAGAAAAAGACGGAACTTACTTGGCATGAAGTCTTCCATCTGAATGTTTCACTCCTTCTTCCGTTACGAGTGCAACCTCGTCATCCGAAAAGGGGATCGATACTGCCGACGATGTTCTAGAGGACGTTGGAAGAGAACTTCTGGATGAATCTCCACTTCCACCGTGAAGAGATGATGCGCGTTTTTTTGGAAAAGAGGGCAAAGTTGCGGTTGACGTGTTTAACGGAGATGGGGAAGTCGAGAGCTCAGGACCAATAGTCGGTGGGACCATCGTGCAGTTGCTGTCGTCGTTGTTGTCGACTTTGGAAAAACTAAAATCACGATAATACAAGGGCTCTGCGTAAAACTGTTCCTGAAACAGGACCCTGTGTCGGCAATGAAAAATCTAGTGTCTTTTTTTCTTTCGAGAGACTCAGAGAGACGGTTGTCGATAGACAGTCTCTTAAGTATTTTGCATATGTAACAAGACAAAGGTCAAGGCAGGTAGTGACGTGACGGGCTCTGCTCCTTCCTTCTAAGGAATATTATTATTATTGTAAAATGTAAATAAATAAAAAANGAAAAGAAACACCGCAGGCACTGTTTACGGCGCGCCCAACGAGAGAGAACACATCGAGCACGTAAACCCTTCATCTAATTTCTTGCGTTCACATTGAGCGGCCATCGCTTCTGCGCGTTCGCTTCGCATTCAGTCGTCAGAGATCGCTCATTAGATTTCCAGCACCAGCGGGCGGCAGCACGCTCGTGCTCGCGCCCGCAGACCGCGATAGGCCAAGGGACAAATGAATCCATACGGGGCGCTATTTGCGCCGCCAGCTAGCTGGTGCATTGTACAGTGTATGGCATGCCGCCTTTGAAGCTTGAGCTGAGCCGAGCTGCTCTTTGTTGCTCAGGGGCCATGGTCGCGGCACAACCCAACCTTCTCTCGTCCCGCAGACGCCCCNGCACCGTGACGGGGGTTTGTTTCAGCTGCAGCCATGCCATGCCATGCCATGCCTTGCCAGACCAGACTTGATTGATATCTTCATTTCGGCCTTCAGGCTCTACCGCGGACGCCGCGAGTCTCCGCTGGGCTTAGTTTGCGTGTGGTACGGTACGTTCATTGACTTGAATGCGATCGAGTGTTCGACGTCTGCCGTACGTCCCGCAATCGCTCCCGTGTACCGAACTGCGTGCTTGTCAGAATTGCCGTGCTTCACGGGTGAACATGAACTACATAATGAACCTTCATATACATAAGCTGGAGGCGCTCCAACCGTGCGTTTTCGTGATGATTCAAGGAAAGGCATGTTATGGGCGGTATGAGCACTGTGTGGATGTCGTTATTTCAAGTGCATCTATTGATGCTTATTGAGGAGATGCGATTGTTTTCATGAATTGTTTTTATATGCATTTGAAGTATGAGGACACTTTTCACACAGAGGGGAAAAAACAGCTTTAAGAGTTACTTTAAACACATAAGAGACGATTGATTGACGACGATAAAAGTGCAATGCGGGGTCGATAATTGTTTTGAAGAAAAAANGAAAAAAAAGAAAAGGCCATCCGGACGAACTATCAAGAAGAATAAGTCAGGAATAGTGCATGAAGGCAGGGGATACTGAATGATTTCGGCGAATGAGGCGGGGTTGACGATGTTTGAGTACAGGACAAAAGCCATTATGAATAAACGATTAAAGCGCTGCGAGATGAGACCATAGCACGTCTAATTGACCCGTCGCAGAACGTAATGAAACCATCCAAAGTCTGCCAAATGGGAACAATATGCCAGTGGCCTATGAAAGGAGAGAATGCGTAGATAGGTAGACGGCGAGAAAAGAGAAGAAATAAAAATCAAGACAAATCTTGGTTGATATCAGTGCTGTCCGTAATGAATCATTTCGTATCATAGCGCAGCTGAATACCTCCTAGGGTATCAGGCCGCACAAGCGTAAGTCATCTTAAAAATAAAAACATAATCAGTCATTCGCTCCTTAGGACCATGTCCTATCATTGTGTCTTGTGTTCGAGTTATACTCGGAGGCACCCCATGGCGACGCCGCGGCAGCTGCATTCGCTGCTTTCTCATTTGCGGGGGATGGTGTGTGCGTATATGGGCTTGATCCTGCGCCCAAATGGGTCTTCTGAGAGAAGCTTCCCCAGTTACTCGAGCTTCCTGAGCGCGAGTGACCATGACCACTAGGAGTGGTAGACGCGGTCGAACCTTCCGTCTGTGCTGAAAGAATACCGAACGGCGAGGACCCGCCCGAGACAGAGTGTGGCTGCTGACCGAAGTTAATGCTAGTCTCCGAGCCAGTGTAAGAGTGGCGTGGATTATTGGACGCTCCTCCATTCATGCGCTACGATAAAAAANTTACGTTAACACACCTAACCTTACAATGTCTCTGTCAACATACCTGATTCATGTCAGCCACACTGATATTGCTCACACCAATGTGTCTCCCAAACTCCGGTCCAGCAGTGACAGGGCCCGGAGAAAGTGCCTGTATGGAGGTGTTGGCGAACGTTGGGTAAGCTGACTTATTTTGCTTTGAAGCACTTGGAGTCTCGACATTCGTGTCCACTCGCAGCGCTCCACTTGGTGGCTTGTGTCCGTACTGAAAACCACCTCCGCCATTTTCCATGACGGACGCGGCAGTCGGTGTCGTCGCGTTTTCCTCCTGTTTGCGCTTTGCTGTGATACGCGCAAGGAGTGATATCTGCGCATCGTTTGGATCACTGTTAGTGCTCATCGAGCGTGCACGCCCATCTACTGTAGGGGGTGTAGCGATGTTACCCTCTACGTTTGCACCAGGCGCACCGGGAGGCGTCCCGGAAGCCGGCAACTCTGTGTGGATGAAACAACAGCGTTTACCATATGGGCATGAACCCGACACCCAGAAAGTCTTCAAGACGGACAATAGATTAATCAATGAATAAAACGAGGTGAGTACTGCGGCTTCAGCTCACCCTGCAAATTTCAGTCTTGTACTAAAGAAGACAACGACAAAATGCTGTTAGCGTCTGAATCATACAATAGTAAAGCGCTTCTAAGTCCGCCTACCTTCGGATGTCTCGCGACCTTACGAATTTCGTCCTCCCCGTGAGCAAATTGACATTTCGGCCCGTACCTGCACGTCCCCTTCTCTTCCCAGCTCCTACAGAGCTCGGTCTTGTATAGACCGAGCTTCCTGTTATTCGCGCTCGGACCAGCCGAACTCGGTGGGCTTGGAGACCCTCCAAATGTCTGCTGAGTAGCTTGAGGAGTAGTAGGGACGCCATTCGAACCGCCATAATGCGGCATCGACATGTTCAGGGCGTTTATCATGTCCTGACTGTAGACACCTTGCGGCTGGGGAGCAGCACCTGGGAAGTACTGGTTCGGGAAGACGGGAGGCGTCATTGTCATGGGCGGATACATCCCGGGAGTCGGCGGGAACTGCATTCCCTGCATGTTGTGTATGCCAGCACCAAGAAGCAACGCAGCGGCATCACGAAGACTCGCAGGATCAGAGGCGGAGTGTTGATGTCCCCCACGGAAAGTTTGCTGAGTACGACTAATAGCTGGATCGAGCGGAACCATAATGTCATACATCTGCTGCTGATTGCCGAGCGAAAGGTGCTGGTTGTGATGTCCGTGCGCATTCGGCATACCTGGATACGCAAAATTTGTGGGGCTAGGCAAGAGTGTCGGAGGAGCCTGCATAGGTGGCTGAAACATATTCACGCCACGAAGGTGTTGACGATACTGCATACTGTCAGGCTGAGCAGGACGCATAGGCCCGTTCGCGGGGACCTGGACAAACGGTGCTCCAAGATTTTGATTACCACTAGCAAACTGTTGCCGGGGCTGAATTGCATGGTCGACCTGAAGTTCATCATGGCGTGTCGATGAGCCATGGGAAGCGAAGCCTTGCGCAGGGAGACCCATGAACTAGCGAAGCAAAGAAGTCGATCAACGAAAGTTCACAGAGGCAATGTGATCAGAAGAGCTTACCTGGGGCTGAGCATTGGGATACGCAGCAAGGGAAGGGAACATGGGCTGAACCGAACCGCTGATGCTCTCTCCACTTGGAGTAGAAGACAACGGTTTACTATCTCCACCGCTAGCATCCCTCGTCAGAGGTGACCCTCTATCTTGCAGAGATTCAGGAAGCTGAGACGGGGTATGGATATTTTGGAGACGACGGAGTTCGACATCTGAGATTGCCCCACTGAATGACCTAGGCCTATCCTTCGTGAGATCAGTCGAAAAGGTAGTCGTCTTTAGAGAAGCCAAGTGAACGTTGCTTCTCGCAGAGCTTTCCGAGCTTAGCGTATCTGTCGAAGATCCGCGAGAATGAGATGGAAGATTTAAGTTATCCACGTTTTGAGGCGACGCAGATTCTAAAGAGGTGTCCGACGACGAAGTCTCTAGCGGACTCGTTTCGTGAATCTGAAGAACGTCCCGAACTCCGTTTTTGGAGGGTGTAGTTGTACCGTCTGTGCCATCACTCGTACCATTGGAGATACTGAGCTTTCCGATTTCGTCAACCAAGTCCCAGTTTGCGATTTTGGGCTCCGTCAGCTTTTCAGAACCGTTGAAACTCCAGCGATTGCCGGCACGTCGGAGTCCATTGGCAATAGATTCATCAGATGTTCCGTCACGCACGAAAGGTTCAAGCGGGGCGGCAGACTTTGGATTAGACTTCATATACTCTGCACTCGCTTGACTCGACATCACGAGCGGACTCGGAGAATACGAATGCTTCTGTACTCCAGAACCCGCGCGACGACTAGTTAAGGACCCCGCGTCTTTTGGAAGGGCACGGTCTTGCGGGTGGGAGCGCTGAAGGACACGTTGCATCAGCGCAAGACGCTAGAAGATGAACGAGAATATGTACATCAAAGTTTTCATGTCCTTCTAATAACTCGTGGGTCTGTGCCCACTCATATGTTTTGGGTTGGTGCGCAAGAGAAACGGATGAGCGATGGTCTGACGCAGGCGCAAAGAAGCTCGACACGGCAGGTGAGGAGGACATGACGAAGTGTACTGAAACTTAGAAACAGAAACAGAAAAGCATAACATCAGGATCAACGTTAGACAGAGAATGACCCAATGACTGCAAATTGCAATTCGGCACTCACTAGATGATAAAGATTATGGCTTTACTTGGTCGAGGTTGATAGGCAGAGTGTTGCGTGATGAGTGTTATGCTTGCTTAAAACAAGAATAAGATGCTATGGCGGACGGGGGAAACGATGCGGGGAGAACTGAGGGACGATATGCGTCCGATTGGTGAGCGGCTGCGCGCAGGCTGTGCGATGCTGAGAGCCACCAGTAAGATCTAGGGATCGAGACGGTATAAAAAANGCGGGGCGAGGGCGGCGCACGGTGACAAGCACTCTAAGAATCGAGGACGTGCGAGGGCGAAGATGAGGATAGGATTGTAAGGAAAGCTAGAGAGAAAGGCGACGATATTGCATGCCAGGAGGGATGGGGAGAGAGAGAGGGTAAGGAGAAGGTAGGGCGAGGGGCGATGAACACGGTTTTGATGGCAACGTGTTTTGTGAGGTGAAAAAANTCCACTCGCACTAGTCTGCTCTGCTGCTTCGAGTAGTGTCACTCGCTCGTTCACAGGGCTGCTGCTCGCAGCGTGTATCGATGGCGAAGACAGATGGGATGGAATGCTCAGCACCGAGGACGACAACAACAGCAACAACCGAGTAAGGCGACCTGTTCATTCTGCATCCTCCTTCAGGAAGTCACTTCCCACGGTTACGCGAACGAATATTTGCTTCCGCTCTTGGACAACCGAAGGAGATCTTTTTATTATTATTTTCAGCTCATCAATATTGCTCTCTCTTTCTCTACTACTACTGTGTCTTATGCGCCTGGGGCTTTGTCGGATGTCGTGTGTACGAGAGCCACAGCCGAGGCGAATGAACCCTGGAAATGTGCGGTTCGTAATATCACGTCTTCCTCATCCCAGTTATCTCCCTCAATCGCATCGTCTATTGCCTCGAGACAGACCCATTATTGAGCCCCTCAAGCTCCCGACCTTCTGTCGTGCCGCCTTCACACGTTCATACACCTAGTCTCTTACGTGCTCGGAGCTTCACTTGTTACTATCCGGCGATCATGATGTAGGGACAATTCAAAACGTACGATGCAGGCGATGCATACTGCCGGGCGATAAGCGCGTTGATCTTCGTCTTTGAGGCTTGACTTATATTTCTCAAGCATTGTCTGTCGCATTTTAATCCTGAAACTAATACAATTGTGTAGACACCAGCGTTGAAGTATGCGACCGTCGGCGACAGATACACGTGCAGTTGGACTTATCTTCATGCATCTGGATTTCACGTTGGTCAGAATAAAACCTTCACCAAGAAAAAAANTTTGACTCTGAAAGTCAGACCTACAGTACGAGGTACCGATGAGCATGTTTGAGAGCGCCTGCAGCTGGTCTTCGTCGAAGGCCTGCTGATCTGTGTGCCAAGTGTCCTGATGCAAACATAAACATAAACAAAGAGAGATGAGTAGATCAGCAAGTGCTATGGAAACGGTAAGGGGCGCCCGCAGCGATTCCGATACGGGACTCACCTGATGTGTCTATAACAGTAAAGGAAGCATTAGAAATATCGCCCATCATATTTGGATTAGTGTGGGAGTTGAGAAAGAAAAGAGAAATTTTGTTATTAAAGGTCAGATTGTTGAAGGGAGGTGAAACGCGCCTTTTTGAACTCGGACGCGCATTTGCGGATCGTCGTTGATATCGGCGGCGGGTCAGATGCATGCGGGGCAAGAACTTTTCAGATCTATTAGTAAGAAACGGAGGCAAGAAGTTCTAGGGAATTAAGCTAACCCTCCGTTAGAGGCGGCATCCATGGCTCGATAGAGTACGGGAAGCTCTCAACAAGCGCACAAAGACCCAAGATGGCAGCGTGCAGTTTGCGAAGGGCGTCAGTATACCCGATTTCCTGTCGCTTAGGTAGTTTGGTGTTGCGTGCGGCGGAAACAAAGCGGTTCTGTGAAAGAATCATAATTTTAGCACGAACTAGGTAGACTCTATAGACTTCTGCAGGAAGTTGGTAAAGAATGTATTGTTGACGTACACGCAAGGGTAATATGCTGCGTCTCTGCGAACACCGCAGCAAGCCGGACAGTAACTTCGCTGCCATCTCGCGCACTTCAACGTTTTCGTCGCTGAGGCACGCGATAACAGCATCCATGAGGCGTGCTACACATTCTTCGGAGAAGCTGACCAGGTTCCTGTAAAAAAATATAATCAAGATGGGTAGGCCATTCAATTTGATCTTCCATGACTGTAAAATGAATCAGTCAAAAAGAAGGTCATCTGGCTTTGATTTGCTCACCGAAGATGACTTGATCGTAGAAATAAATTTGCCTGCGATTATCTTGATGAATTCCCTTGGTGGAGTGACCGCCGACAGAATATACAAGACCGCAGTACTGTACATCAGCAATTCCGGGTCATCGTTTAGCTCAGTCATCTTCAGGATCTCAGGTCTTTTTCGGCATAAGTAAGTATGTCAGAAAAAAAAAAAAGGTACTCACATTACGGGTATTACGTAGGGAAACACAGAACTTGCTTTAGAGCCATGTCCGGCGGTCCATATCCATGACAAGACTGATTACAATGTTTAAGAGTTAGCACACAACATCTGAAAATGTGAGAATTCGACATGCGTGATAATCCGACTTTATCAAACTGAATTCAATGTTTAGCCATTTGTTTTGTAGAAGCAGAAAGACGGCGCATACTTGCGACTGGTTGACTCTTGGGTGAGGAAGACGTTCGAGTCTCCATGTCGGAAGCTCATTGACAAGCTGGTTGATGTGCTCGATATGTCTCGGTCGACTATAGATGGTATTTTAAGATATGATATTGAAAAGAAGGGACGCTTAAGTCTTCGTACCGGATACCCAGAGGATCGCTGTCTTTATTACATGCCGCCAAGAAGGCATCAACTGATGGGTAAGACGGGTTCCATTCGCAAGACATGAGGACGTATAGACATTGAGCGCTTAAGTTACGAATCTGTGATAATAACGTAAAACATATGCACAATGGAAATAAATCTGGAACATTTACCTCAGCGTAGCCTGTGTGGGCATTGTCGAAAAACATATTAATATACCGGTCGGCCGCTGCGCCGAACCGGATCCCCATTTCGTTCGCCAGATTCATGAATAACCCAGTCGATTTGCTCACTGTCAATTCAAGGTTAATTCCGCGGAACCATACATACTCAACAGCTGTTTTCATAAGAGCGCAGAATATGAAGTCCCGCGCCACCGAGCTCTGTTAGGAAGTTTTCAAATCGTGACCACTGCCTCGCCTTTGCCACCGAATTAACACTCAGTGGCACGGAAATTTCCACATGCTAGCGTCCATTGAAAACAGCTGTTCAAGCGGAAAAACTTACTGCTGAAAACCGAGTCACTGTGAAACTCCAGAGGAAGTGACAAAACCCAATCAATGAGCGGTCTACTACGTTGGGGGTCCGAATCCGCGAGTTGTTCCTGTGTAGAGGATGAGCATCTTTCCTCGTTCATGTCGTTCGTGACATACTTGAAACAAAATTTCCCAAAATGCAGCTGTATCCGGTTTCATCTGCGCATAAATGTCTCCAACGTGTGCCATGAACCAGTCCCATAGCGTTTTTCGAGCAGATGCAAGCCAATGCTTCGAACCACGAAGCAAGCCTAGAATAACTTCTGCGGCAGCACGTTGTTTGAAACGGTCTGGGTCAGACAGAAGAGGATCAATGATAGACATTATCTGGTTTAGATATTTGTCTTCGAACATTTTCGCTTAAAAAAGCAAATGAGTATCTGATCGGTTGGATAGTCACGATTGTAGTACCAATTGTTTTCATGAATATGAAATTGTCTGAACGCAAGTCTAAGTCTGTGCTTCCTCTTGTATCTGTTTCCTGAGACCACAGCGAGATCAGAGTCGGGAAGTATGTCGGATCTTGTAATATCGACTCTACTGAAGCCAATGCGGCTCGAGATTGCGGCTCCCATATCAAAGACAACGACGTCGAATCGTCAGGCAGAGAATAAGCCTTAAGTGAAGACTCCCACACTAGAAAACCAGACTTTATCTTGTCTACATAAATGGGACTGTACGAAAGATCAACCAGCCTGAATTGTGTATAAACTCAGATATTAAGATACTTACGGAGCTTGATCATAATCATTTGAGAAAGGTCCTTGCAGGAAGGCTAACAGCTCCGTAGTGTTTTCTACGGATATTTCACGTTGTAGAGGATTCTTCCATTCTTTGAACCAGAGGTCGTCGTCGCTCTTTGAGTAAGAGCGGATCTTAACAAGGGCTAATAATTTTACAAGGCCTCTAAAATACAATAAGTTTTGCAAATTCTCGAGATATATCGATGGCCTACCTCTGCGCTATTGTTCGAGTAGAGATATGCGACTTTGTCGTTGTTTCGACCAATAGCTTAGCAATATCGGACATCTGCGGAATGTCCCGTCGCAAAAGAAGAACTAAACATTGAATAGCCATTTGCAGATAGCGCCACTGTATATAAGAAGTCGCAGGTAAGAGAATATCTTTGGAGTGTGTATTGCGTACTTACATGAGTCGTTGGGCGCCTGGCAATCTCAATGATATTCGCGATCTGCAAATATTCATCACTAATTACATCTTGACAGAATCAGCCTCTTGCATACCAATCTCTCGTAGGCTACATTATTCTGCTCGGTTTGCTTCGTTGACACCGCCAAAGTATGGCTCAAGAGAGAATCATTGGCCTTTAGGTCAGAATATTGGCCCCTTAGAGAGTCGAGGGTGGTGCTGAGTCGAGTATTAGATTCGAAAGGAAGGAGTCTACGTAGACTTTCTTCGCTGATACAGTTCAACAGAAGGTCATGATGCACGGAAGAGACCAGCTTTTGAATAGAAGGCTGTATATGCGCAGAGTGGGTGGCATGATCGGTATAAATAAGTAGTATACGTACCTTTTCTTGATGTTGACAATTGAGGAGTGCGGTAGCGACGTCATTCAGAATAGCCCGATCTATTCAGACGTAAGTCATATGATAAACTGGAAAGTGTAACGAACAGTCATACTAGATCGGACTACAGTCACTGGAGAATGCGGAAGGTTTTAGTGAATCAGACTCGCATAAGCGAGAAAAGTCACTTGCGTAGAGTTTTATGAGAAAGGACATATAAAGCTCCTTTCATTCTGTCCGGCTCTGTTCCACATGCCAACGCTGAGATCGTCTTTGGAAACACGAACTGCGTGCTTAGCGGATAACGCTGATGGGCGAATAGGCTTTAGACGATGTGATAACAGACAAGTACTACTTACGTTACAGGCAGCAAACAAAACATGCTGGCTTTGACTGCGATAGACAGTGTCAGAGCTACATTCCAATTTAGATTTTGTAATGTAATTGGACGTACTTTCTAATACGAGTATAAGGTGAAAGTGACAATTCGATCAAATCATCAAATAATAGCACATCGAACTCTGAGCGGCAGCGATTCATTGCATGCATTGTCATTCGAGCATTGTGGTAGACTTGAGCACGCTTCAGGAAGACAAGGCGTGTGTTCTCCTTCTGACGAGGCCACATGCGATTATTACTGGAGGATTGAGGTGTTAGTTATACGCTCAGTTAAGATGTGAGTAGCAACCTTACTCTCGGGCCATTGCATAGTTCTTCTGAAGAGCTGAGTAGTTGGATTTGCTCGTCCCATATTCAAGTAGGTATACCTCGATCGCCTTTACAAGAGAAGTCGTCAATTTGAGAATTTCTCAATGGAAACATTTGCTGTTCACTTTTACAGTACCGATGACGGCGTCGATATGATCTTCCCCATTAATGTTTCCGCGAAGCATGACGGCTGCATGGTGGATGACGCGTCCGTAGTGAGCTCTATGGTTGATTACAGTCTGGTAGCGAGGATCCCGGGGATCAGTCAGGATAAAACCAGCCTTGACAGATAATCCAACAGGATAAATGCCAGAGAGGTCAGACTCTCCATCATTGAGGCAAGGATCTCCCGTCCTCTTTACCTCCTGGAATAACGTGGGAAGACCACTCCAGACCGACCGTAATGCGTAGAGGTATCTTGAGGGAGTTATTAGTACAACCATTCACTTTTAGGTCTGTTGATACTAACCGACAGAAGTCGTTGCGTGAAATATTATCCCAAGCTCCTGTATTGTTAAGGAGCTTCTCCAGGTGGGCCAAGAGCGGAACCGCGACTTGCTCGAGTATTTGGATTATGAATGCAATCTCCTCTTCTTTCGGCACTAAAGTGAAATGTCATTGAAGTAGGCCTCTTTCTAGCAAAAGAAAAATGCGTACCATGCCATTCAAATTTTACATCTTTGGGAGAGTAGAAACGACCCCAGTGGATGTTATGATTCTTATTGAACTCTGAACGTGAATGTGTCAGTTTCTCCTCGGCTTTTAGACTATATGTAGAAGCACAAACCTGAAGTCTCCCATTCATCAGTGTTAACGAACCGACCATTGATTGGATATACCCCAGACAGCGTATGGAGAAGCCGAGACACAAGACGTCCGGATCCACTGTAGCCTCGCTCACTTTTTGTCTTTTCAATTAAGACAGAAATAAGATCGAGGATAGTTTCCCTGTGCTTCAGGATCTATTCAATGGTCGCATATTAGGATTCTCTTAATAATAGTAAAATCGCCGTACCGCTGGTCCGCCGTAACCAAGACACCCTCGTAGAATTGATATGTCTAACGTGAACAAATCAGATTATGCAATACGCAAGCAAGAAAACAAATAACTCACTCCAATGCAACGTCGTATCAGACGGTACAGCCGCATGCGAAGACGTCGTACGCACACTGGATGCGCCGTGCTTCAGCTCTTCCTTGATCTGGAGCGCACTGAATGGCAAAAATTTGTCAATTGTTTGCTGTGGTTTATTGCGAGCGAGGCATGCCACGAGCTGTCCCAGCGCGCGCACAGCATTCGCCTTTGTGTTCGTTGTTGCATATTCGTAGACAATTTTGAGAACGAGGTCGAAAAGCGTGTCTGAAAGGTGTAGGCAGACGACATCCAGTACATTCTTGACCGACTTGAGCATGGCTTCCTCTGACTTGCCGCCGGTTGTGTTCTTTCTACCGCCCTCCTCAGGTAAATTCTCATAGAGCGCGAAAACACGTCGAAAGAGTGAAGTGACCCAGTCTTCAATGAAGTGTTCAGCAAAAGAAAGCAATACATGTTTTATGCTCACCTGCAAACCCAGCAGTGCTATCCCTTACAATGGCGCGCTCTTCGGCAATGTCAAGAATGGGAAACGCCTCCTGTGTTCCATTAGGGAGGCGTACACCTCCAGCATCGAGATCCATGAGCATGCCTTCTGACGGAGCGTCATCGGCAGTTAGAAGACCTGCGGGCTGCGGGTCGAGATCTCCAATCTTGATATGTTGAACCGCTGCGCAGATGAACCCCGCTGCACAAATAGTCTTTGCAGGATCATTCTATGGAAGAATAAGCGAACTCAATGATGTAGGGACATCCTCACGAGATCAAAAACTTACTAAATCAATTCCAGGAAGACAAAGCTCAAGAAGCGGGACGAGATGTCTCTGACCTCCTTGCCAGATTCTCTCTGACACAAGAGGAAGAGCGATTCCCGATAGCATACTCATCACTGCTGTAGTGCGATGGGTTTCGTTTACGACCTCGAGACCACCATACGCGCGCTCGAGGAGCTGTGGCATGACAAGCCCTGGCTCAAGCATAGCCATGCTTCGTAGCGCTCCTTGTGCGAGGCCCATGGAGATTGGATCCTTAGCGAAAAGGGCAAGAAGCATCGGAGTACGCAGCGTCAAAACAAATGCACGCCGTATGGCCGGGGTAAGACGTCGAGTCTGTTACAATTTAAAGGTACTAATTTCGGGATGAAGATACCTGACACCTACTACTGGGGTTTTGCATTTTAGATCCTCTTCCTCCTTCCAGCGTTTGCAAAATTCAGATGCAAGGCGCTGCAGAAAGTTTGACAGCTAAGGCGGTTATGTGAACATCTTCAACTAATATAGAATGGGTTAAAATGAATCACACTTAAAGTCCAATGACCAGTGTTGGATGGATGTAAGAATGTTTCCGCGCTCGTAATGATCTTTGCGAGAGAGTCTAATGCCTTAGACCCAGCAAGATATCCTGTCTCTGCCTCTTGTTTCGACCCACGGGATTCTCGGGAGGCATCAGATTTCACCAATACATCAACAGACGACATTGAATAAATGATCAGCTTCGCCAAGGAATCTAAACTTATATTTAGCTGCGTTCAGAGAAAGCCTACTAAAAACTTACGCTGTCTGCTGACTGGTTTCTTGATACGAACGGTATTTTTCCCGCTCATTATATCGGCATGTCCAGCCGTAGTGCTCGCTCCCTGACATTAATAGAAAGGTAAATCGTAGAAAGAGCAGAGATACATATGCAACACACCTTTAATGCGCCCATGGGAACATCTGAGGAGAGAAATTATTAATGTTGGTAACTATTCACTTTGAACAGCGGTGAATAACCTTACTCATGGAACCGAGGCACTTTCCCATTAGAAAGATCCATTGATCTTCATCCCATATACCGATGTCACACCAACGAGCAACGGCTTCTCCGTAAGGCCCAGTTGTTCCAGAAACGTGCTCCTCAGCGAGGTCGCCCATGAGCTCGATCATCCTATCATCCACGATATTCGAGTTGAAAGCTTCCCATACAGCGAACAGAGCAGGTAGGTAAACTTGTGGTTGTGAGAAGGGAAGAAAAGAGGTTAGGACCGGTATTATACTGAGGAAAGTCTAGTCACAAATATCAGTTGTTAATTTCAAATACCGTTTCTTTAAAGATAGTTCGTACATCTTGAGTGAGAAGTGGAAGGATTGTGCTCAACATGTTCTTAGTCTCTTTCTCTGGGAAATACCTTCTACTAAGTTCAGCAAGGTAAATATAGAGATTAGCTGTGTTTCGCCTATAAGCATCGTCAATTTACATAGCGATCTCATAGGACTCTAGAACAAGTCTTACGAAGGATCGTGCAACCTCTTCATCGGCCATAGCTCCTTCTTCAATATGCGCCATAAAGGCCTCCAGTCAAGCTCAAGATCCTGGCTCTCAATTAAAGCCATACTATCATGCTTTTGTGGGAGCAGTGCAGAGAACATTTTCGTCCGCTCGCGAATAAGGTGAGGCTCGGTACCGGGGACAAGACAGAGTTCATAATAGTAATGAAGGAGCTTAATTCGCTTGGCTTTGGAGATGGGATAGCGCATTAAGAGCCAGCTAGAATGACGTTAGTATACAAAGCCAAAAGGTAAGTTAACAACGTACGTGCTTAGTATCCCATCCCAGTTCCAAAGGAGATCCGTTTGGTTCGATTTCGCGCAGACATACATCTTGTCCACAATGTGTGCGAGCATCGCGTCCATTTCTTCAAAGGACTCACACGCGTACGGAACAGAGGCGATGTACGTGCGGAGGGCCTCACGCTGTTTCGCAAACGCGGCCTCTTCAGAAGTAGCAGGGGACCCCTCGACTTCTTCAATGGGCGAGCACGGTGTTGATATGCCATCGTCGTTTAGCATCATGAGAGAGTCACCGAACGCGGCGGGGTCATTCAAGAGACCCTGTATGAGTTCCGACAGATCTGGAGTCATTTCCATGCTCGATGTGTGAGATGGCAGTAAGGAATTTGAGATGAGGGAGACGCACACGCTGTGCGCTCCTTCTTATAGAGTAGTTATATGCTGGGGAGGGGGGGGGGGGTGACGCGTCTAGCTGACGAGTCGTGTCGTGCGGTGGTACGCGGATGTGGTGGGTACGTGTACAAACACTGCAAAGTGATCGACTCACGTGTTACAACGCGCCCGTCGTCGTCCATTGACATCAATATTAACAGCCGTCGCCGTCAGTGACCAGCCATGTTTCGCCCGTCCTTCTTTGCATTCCATACGATATCGCGTGTTAACGCAGTGCGCCCCGCCCCACGTTTCCTTGCAAGTTCGTTGTCGCATGCAGCGCACGCAGGTGGCCTGAGGACCACCCTCCGACGCGGTGCTGCATTCGCACTCTTCTCAGCTGTTGGTGTAACAGTCATCATCCTCAACGCATCTGGAGCCGTGCATCTCGACGCGGCCACGCCAGTTGCCGTGCAAAAGCCGCGCTTGGAGGCGACGCGCAGTTCGTGAGTGCGTATCATATCACTTCGTACACGCTGACGCCAGGCTTGCTCTCCAGCTGATCCCGACACAGGGATCGAATTTCCTGAGACGCTCGTCATTCCTTCGCGTGTGCGCCTCCCACCGCTTACACTTGTCGGCCTGGGTGTGCGCCGTGTCTCCTTTCTCGGTATAAAGGTCTATTCTGTAGGATTTTATGCAGACCTCGCGAATCCAAATTTGAAGGTTAGAATGAATTAAAATAGGCGATAAACTACGCCATGCGCGATATCAACTATTATATTATCAGATTCCAAATAATGTTACCCCAGAAGAAAAAGTCGATTATATAGTTTCAAACACCCCCTGCGTCCTACGCATTAGTACGTTTACCAACATTTCTTTTCATATAATTCCTCAGACTGACATAAGGTTCACTTTTTAAGTTCCTACTCGCTCGACATCATACTCACATCTTCGTGATGGCTTCTTGCGTGCACTGCAGGCGCGCATGTCCGCGCAGCTAAAGAGCGGGAAGCTCTCCATGCAGGAGGCGGAGGAAGCACAATCGCCGTTGCGCAAGCTTAAGTCCATGTTTCCCACTTCGCCACTCGCAAAGGGCGTGCCGCTTGACATCATGCTGCTCCCCCTTCCAATAAGCGCGAGCGAGAAGCGGACACTGGTCGTGCGGGACCTCGGATCAGTTGAAAGCAATTGGCTTGCAAAGTGAGTTCTTTTACGTTCTAAGCGACATGAGAATGAACAAGTTCACCCCTCCCTTCCCCCGTTTTTTCCAAAAGGGAATTTTTCATGACGTATTTTGAGGGCAATGGCTTGAGTCCTCCAGTAAGTGCTCGCTTTTTTGGCATAAATGTATTATAATGCTTAATTCAATGTAGATGAAAAAANTCCGCAATTGAATTTTTTCGGGAGCACCAATAAAGCTGCTCTGCATACTGTATACTAATTTAGACCAATCTAATTGGTTCGAACACAATAAAAAGCCAGTCACTTATATAATTCAAAGCTGTAAATATCACAGGAATTCAGGAAGATTACACAAGACCAAAGAACAAACATAGAAGGACATGAAAAGGGATAAGAAATCCAAGGACACCTATTAGGCGATGGCAAGGGTTACAATCACGTATCCATTTGCGACAATAATTATGAGCCAGATTGCATACGCAACGATGGTCATTGTCCAGGAATTGCTGTAGTCAATGTACTCGATTTCTTCTTTGCCAGCCAAATGAGCAGACTCTAGTTGCACAGCAGCAACTGTAAAACTATCTCTCTTCTCTGTCGTTTTTTNCTGAAACCGAAGGATCCTCTAAGTCTTGTACTGCATCTGCGTCCACTTCCACCTTCGTCACCTGAGAGTCCTCTTCTTCGAACCTCTCGCTCGTATTGCCGCTGTATTCGTCCGAGGCACCTGCTCTTCTTGATGACGCTTCTCCCTCCTTCTCATCATTGTTGCATGCCTCCCGCTTCTTCATAGCGATATGCTCCACGCGCGACAGCTCTGGTTTTCGGCGCACACGCATGACGACCGAAGATGAAGTGAGCCAAATGAGCGGAAACATTACAAATGGGAGGACAATGCTGAGGACGACTTGAGAGATAACCAGGAGCGTGTTGATACCCTGGCGACCGACAACAATCGCGACGACCATAGCGGGGATGAGCCCGAGGAGCCGGGTGAGAAGACGGCGAAGAAAAGGCTATGATATTGTTCAAAACAAATTGTGATGAGTGGGGATGGCTTGACGGATTGTCCCAGAGACTTACAGAAACAGTCCACTGAATGAAGCCTTCTGAAACTATTTGGCCTGCCAGTGTCGCTGTTATGCTTGCACTCTGTCCTGAGCATACAAGGGCGATTGCAAATATAATTGCGGCCGCTGTTTTCGGCAACAAGATTAGATATTGAAGAGCCACAGGCAGAAAAGGGCGGCTCACGCTTTCCAATCAAGGTCTGTATTAGATCGTGCGCGTCGAACAGACCAGCCGATGAGCCGGTTAATGCACCCGTCCCGTAAAAAAAAGACAGCACCAGCGAGGACCAAAATACTAATGACAATCAGCTTATGAAAGAAGTATACATGTGAAGTCACTTTCATACTCACGCGGAGTTGATCACAACTGCGAAGCCAAGCAGACTCAGAATAATATCCCATAGACCATGTTTGTAATGTGCGTTGATGAATGCCAGGGTGTTGTTCTCCCGTTCATTATGTGGCGTCCAGCTATCTGGTTTGCCGTCCTCCCCACGCCCAACGCGACGCGTCAAGAATAGTATTTTGATCGCCTTCTTAGCAAAAGCGTGTCTGGTGAGTGGCGCTGGCGAAGGGGTAGAATTAGGGAATTCAAGAGGAGCAACAGCAGGTTGGGGGCTGACGCGATCTAGTGTTGCAAGGTGCGAGCCAAGGTACAAAGCGTGGGGCATTACCGTCGCTCCAATTATACCAACAGCTATGTATAACATTAATTTAAAGAGCGACAACATAAAATAGAACACAAACCTGCATAGAGCGCCGAAGGTTCCGTAAGTGTGCTCGAGGGAAGATACCCGTCGAAAACTGTGGGCCAATTGGGAGAGACCTTGACGATCAGAACTATAAAACAGACAAAAACGACCATAACCTGAAAAAGTTCTGTAAGCGTAAGCAACGGAGAGAGAACATCTCCACTCACTAAGATAATAATAATAAATTCAAATACGCGTACAGGCCGTCCGCGCCCCTTGGAAGGGTCGCCAATGGCGAGAATGAAAATAACGTCTGTTGCTGTTAAAGCGACGGCGACAGGAAGCGGGAGCTTGGGGAATAGTAGTACAAGTCCAATCGCGGAACCCAAAAGTTCAGCAAGGTCCGTACTGATGATAGCGAGTTCGGAAAGCGCATAGAGTGGGTACAAAAAGACAAGTCGCATGAGCTTTGGGTACCTGGGATGGTCATGCAGCAACAATCGGCAATGCGAAGCAAGGTCTTCATTATCATGAGTTATTTTCCGTCAATTGAGGGATATTATGAAATATTAATTCACCTAAGCCCGTAACACACCCGAGCTTATTCGACAGCGCCTAGACAGTCGTTTAGATATTTTCGATAGACGACGACGCAACGGAATGGGAATACCTGTAAGACAACCGCTCCAAGGCCCGCCAGAAGGACGATGAACAGGAGCTTGTACCCAAACTGAGAACCAGCCAACAGGTCTGTACTCCAGTTTCCTCTGCAAGTTGCAAGGATTAGCTGCCAACAGTGCAATTCACCGTAGTCTTGCTCTACCACTTACGGATCGAAGTAAGCTACAGCACAAATAATCCCGACGCCGACATGATGCCGAATGTGGTGAATAACACGCTTTGCCATCGAGGACCTCTCTAGTTGTCCATCGCTAGTATCCTGCGATGCTGGACGATCCGCAGACAGCCAGGAGGGTGATGCGAGTATAACGGGGACACAAGAGGAAAGTAAACGTCTTGGCAACGAGACTCTCAGTGGATGTGTATCTCCACTGGCAGGTCCGGGTCGCTGTGGCTGGGCTGGCTGGAGCGTTGAGGGAGGCGTCCTCGGACGAGGAGCGGGCATGGCTGGTGTGCAGACGTGGAGGAGACATTGGGACAGGCGAGCGGGGATATAGTAGCATAATGTCCCAGCAGAGTGGGCTGGGTGGTCAACCCAAGGGACCGGGCTCAGCTTCTGTGGGTATGTCGTCACTGTCACTGTCACTGTCACGGTCCGTCTAACCGTCTAACCAGTCACCGACGCGAGTCCGAGTCGTCCGAGTCGGCGTCGGCGTCGGCGTCGCGACGTGCAATGGACCTCGACGACCTCCATCCCGTAGACGACTACAGCCACCGCTTTTTCATATGGCACGAGTGGATACAGGTATGCTCATTCTCTCAACAAGAGAAGCTCTGCTCAGTACAGTCAAAGGCGAACGGCCCGCTGTCGACGGAGAACGTCTTCGACTACTTCGCGACGTCCATGTTCTACGACAAGCAGAGCAACAACCAGGTCCTTCGTATGCAGACCATGCACTCTGGTCAGCCCATACTCAATGAAGCCGAGGAGCTCAAGTGAGTGCACCTTACCTTTGGTATGGCGGATGTCCTTCAACGCAACATTCATTTGCTCGCGCAGACGCTTCACAGGCATCGAATTCGCTCTCGTACACGCCCAACCGCCGTCGCTTTTCATTATCCACAAGCGCGAGCGCTTTTCACCCGAAGAAGGTACGCGTTGTCAAATATTCGGACGCGACTCACATGCATAACTAAAGCTCTTCTTGAACTCCCACAGTCCGTCCTCTTGCGGCTTACTTCATTATGAATAGCCGCATATACCAATGCCCAGATCTGTATACCGTACTCTCCAATCGACTTGTTCGTACTGTCAAGCCACTATCCCCATTTATAAGAATTATGTACGCACATTATCCGTCTATAGCTCACTAGTCTGAACTCGCTTCAATCCTCTCTCGATGTCCTTCGGACACATCGGCCGGATTTCACGCCTCGTACTGGCTTTGTCTGGCCCATCGTCGATGCATCCACTGTGGAATCGATATCGAAAAAGCGTACAGTAGAAGATCACCTTGATGCCGGCAACGACACACCGGAATCGCTTCTCGCTGAAGCTAGTTCGAACTTAAAGCAGCAGCAGAAGAGTGTTCCACCTGCACCGGGTGCGAGTGCCAAGAAACAGCAGAATCTTATTCCTCTACTGCTTGCCATGCGCACCACTGCAGCACATTCAAACGCGTCGTTTGCTGCTCGCGAGGCGTCCGAGGTTGTTAATATTTCAGAGCCAAAGCCGAAGCCGG
This sequence comes from Phellinidium pouzarii, assembly GCA_004802695.1. Classification (NCBI taxonomy): domain Eukaryota; kingdom Fungi; phylum Basidiomycota; class Agaricomycetes; order Hymenochaetales; family Hymenochaetaceae; genus Phellinidium; species Phellinidium pouzarii. Next base: position 66,829 of record SGPK01000050.1, read on the forward strand.
AGGCATTACGCACATCTGCAACACCAGCACCCACCCAGTCCGTACGGGAAGAAACACCTTCGTTTTCAGCGTTGAAGTCAGTCCAACAACAACCGCCACCGGAGAGTGCCGCCTCTTCGTCGTCGAGGCCGTCTACGTCAGGTGGAAAGAAAAAGAAAAAACGTATGTGGCATCTAATATTTTGTTTGTAATATGACGAAATATGTTCATTATGAATAGGCATGTTGACTGCGGCTTCCAGCATGACCGTATAAGGAGGCTCACTTGTCAATAGCAGCATCGGATTTTCGTTGCCATTCTTCTAACTCGGATTCGAAAAGGATCTGCTTCGTCAATAATGTAGCCTTGCTCTTTCACACACCGCACGCATAGCGAGTGAAAAGGATGGTACTTCGGTACCCAATAGCAGCATCAGACTTACAGAATCGGACGAAACTTTCTTCGGGAATCATCTGGGCATACACGAATCATGTACACCTGCACCTGCATGGATGCATCTGTTGTGCATCCGCATTGTCGTATAACTAGCTGTCAGAATACATTTATGAACTGTTGAACTTTCGCCACACATATGCGACTACTACTCCCGCTGTTTTGGTTCATAGCAAGTTGCCACTCTTCCGGGACACGACTAAACGAAGTGTCTTTTCCGACTGCAAGTCCGGTTGGTCCCGAAGTCTCTTGAAGGCGAAAGCCAACGTCAAATCGTCGACCTCTAAGACTGATATGAGCAGACACTAGTATTATCTATTACCGCGCGCCGACACCGGTAAAGCGCGTTGTGAGCCAGCCGAGCGGCGTCTGGAGTGCAGAGCTACGTGGGCCTGAACCTGAACCTAATGCAAGTGGATTGGCCGACTGAAACGCCTGTTTGCGGGCTTGGGCTGATATGCGGACTGCGAATGAATAGACGGTTAGAGCGTGCGGGTGACCATGTTGGTGAGGGGAAAAGGTGTGAGGAGTTGGGTGGTGGAAATATGCATAGTGGAGGTTAATTCCCAGTTACAGTGCCAAGCAACTTATGCGAGTGAGCATATCTACGTTCTTGGGTGACTCGCATTTACGGGATATATCGCACACACAACAGGTCCAAAATCATGGCTAAGAGCATAAAGGGGGAAACAGAATTGGTATCCAACCGTGTATACGCACCTGCTTCAGCTATATCGTCAACGTTAGTCTCTAAAACCAGCCCTCCTTGGATGACTTCGGCAAGAATATGATGTACCTGGCGAGACGTCAGTAATCACGGATAGCCCCACATGTGCCCGACAGTATTACGCACATCATCAAAGTGAAACACCAGGTCGAGTTCACACACATTCTCGAATGCCCTGTCGAGCGACTCCACAAAGACCTAAAGCACGTACGTCAGACGACATTACATATAAAGAGCAATGCTACCAATAGCATAAGGTGACCGCACGCACCTGGATCAAATCTAATATCCCGAGCTCACTCTCGGACGCATCGACGACGAAGACGAAGTAAAGCGTCGCATAGCATCGGTACACGACGCGCACCTCGTCACCGATACGTTCTCCAAGTAGTGCTTGGAGCTCTGGTGCGTCGAGGAAGTTGCAGAGGGACGCCGGACGCGACGAGATAAGGGAGAAGATCTTGTTAACGAGAGGCTGCGATGCAGAACGAAGTGGAGTATAGAACTTTGTGAGACGTGGCACCCCAGAGGTGTTGACTACAAGATATAAAGCTTCAAAAACGTGGTGTAAGAGCAGACTGAAAGTATACGCACAGATGAGAACGGCGTGAATCATTGCCTTCTAAAATTGCCAACTGGCACTGACACTGGCACTGGCAGAGGTCTTCGTATCTGATCACGTGCATACCCAATGAAAGTTAAATCCAATTATCACTATCACGCCGCGTATTCGCCAGTACATGTGTTACGGTCTACAAGTACGCACTAAACGGACTAAATAACTTTCAGCCCAAGTGTATATGTAGGTCAGGCATGACCAGCACTACTGTCATCCCTATCCGTTGGCTCGCATAGGTGCTAAAGGTGATCATTGGTGAAGATAAATTATGAATATTTTCTAGACTGGAATGGATGAATGCAACTCACATTAAGCTTATCAGCATGCGCTAAATTATGCACCTGAGTGCGACAATTCCAACCATACCTATGTGCGTCTGAAGTCAGTCCAGAAACACGAAGATATTGTTCACATACTCACCAGCAGTTTGTCTTGAATACGTGTCCATCTCCAAGTACAGATCAATCAGGGCGTATGTTCTTCTATCGTGATCTGACTCACCTTGTACCAGTTGCTTAATATACCATGAGAACATTCGACTTTGAACGAATCCGCTCAAACAGTCAAGGCATAGCCATTTACACCCTTCCCACTCACTCCCGGAATCGTTTTGGCTGCTGAACATCTCGCTTACCATAGCGACATAATTATCGAACTTGTCGAACCGTGCGAAAACGCTCGCTCGAACGCCTAAATTATATGGCAATTTACCAGGAAGAAGGGTTGTCATCTCATGGGCAGTCCAGATCGTTGGCAGCCAGTGCCAATCTATAGATCCTGAGTCTGAATAACGAGGAACGTAAGGCGAATAAGTAGTTACGCACTGTTCTGCCCAAATAGCAAATCCGACTGGTTGCCACAATGTTGGCCTATAGCTATTTAGAGACGAAGGTAAAGTCAGAGAAAAATAAATCTCACACGCTTGGATTTCCTCAACTCTGGGCTGCGTGAGGATAGACTGACTTCCAAACTTATTCTTAAAGACTGTCACGACATCCTTCTCCTTACAAAGAGCAGAATATGACGAGGAAACGACAGGATTCTCGGGAAGCGTGTAAGACATGTCGTCTATCGGATATGAAAAATCAAACGAGGCGAGGAGATCGTCAGGCTCTACCTCCAGAGGCCTCATATGGTAGGGAGTCATTCGTACTGATTTTCTAATCGGCAAGGGTGAGATATTAGGGAGAGGCAGCGTACTTACTACCATAATGACGCGTTACCAACATGTCGAGGAAGCTCATCACCTCGTACAATTCAACGAATTCATTTTCTGTCAAGAACTTCAAGAAAGTTAAATCAACGTCGGAATGCTTTGAGTCTCCATGACGGTCATTTGACAAGACACTGATAATCCATGCTCGATACAGGGCACGACGAAAGCGGTGGCTTTCTGAATCAGTGAGAGTACTACAGGATGCAGTACGATCTTTGAACCTGAATCAAGAGATCTGATTTATCGAAGACTTTATACCATGACGCAAGTATCGACTTACCGATTACTGAAAAGTACCTCCAGCCTCCGCACAGCAACTGATACCCTCGATAACTCGAGAGCTTCTTGAGATGTCACATCGACATTCCAATATGCAGATTCCGGGTCCGAGTTGTTCAAGCCGTCCACAATTTCTTCAAGCCTCACCCCGCTAATCACTGCTTGTGTACGTACAAGAGCCAGGGCGAAGGAAAGCGAGGGTCCAACCTCGTTATACGCAACTGCACAAGTGATAGATCGCTTCCGGACCGCGTACGCTTCGTATAGTTGCTTTGAAGCCAAAACTGCAAAGCGCAGAGACAAATAATCAGGTAGTGCTGTGAGGACACGGTCGCAAACATCGAGCGGGAGATGTCTGAGAGAGATCATATTGGGTCTGCGAGAGTGTGGTGATGGTGTGGACGTGGCAACTGAGCCTGCTTTATTGTGGTTCAACTTGAAGTCAGTACTAGTGTCCGGGACCGAATGCTTCCTCTTTGGGCATTGATGCGCCCTGACTCGGCTCGGCCTGGGATTTCCGACGCCCGCCTCCCGACGCTGAGTCACATGACGATTGACGGTCTGAAATCAGGTCTATTCTACATACACAGCATAGAGGTAGACTGCTTCCTAGTAATCATAACCTAAACAGAGGGATCCCATAGTCGTAGACAACTTCTCATACTCTTCGCCCCTCACCCGTTTCAAGTTGAAGACTGATGCCCTGACTAAATTTTTTTTTTTTTTTGGACTACCAGTACGTTTAGTATTGTCTAAAAAGGCCTCTCATCTTCGTCTACGGCCATGCGCACATCGACTCCCACATTCACGTCGGGCTTGAGTCTAGCCCTTCCGATTACGAAATCTTCGAGCAGTGAGATATCGTCTGAATTAACTCCCAATGGTCTGAATAGAACTTTATAGTGCTCGCGGAATATCATCGTCTTAAATTCTGGCCACCGCTTGCTCATCTTTCCGAACATTATGAACTTCCGCTTTACGTCTGTACCTTCGCCCTCACCACTTTGCATTCGTTCGTACCTGACAAGCCGCGTAACATCTTCGAATTCCTCTTTTAATAGTTCGAGCTTCTTGTTCCACCCAGTAGTCCATAATGACGAGGTAGTTGCCGTCCGAGTCCCCGGCTTTAAGGTAAGACGTTCCACTGCCACATATGTGCGAGCTACAACTAAGAACATCGACAATCACTTATCGATTCCAATTCAGCCAGACCGACTTCGGGACATTCCTGGTTGAGAACATCGTATCTGGTTTGTTCAAGGGCGAGCAATAGGCCAATTGTGATGCGTACGAAACCTTCGGGTTCTGCGTGTATGTTGAATCGCTCCGTAGCGAGTACACCAGAGCGGTCGAAGATGTAAAGTGCCATTTCATCTGGAGCGAACAAACTAAAGGCGACAATGAAGCGCCGAAAGTATTGGACAGCGAAGCAACTCCGTACATAGAGCGCGAGTCTTTGAACTGTGTGATTTGGTGGCTCCGTACCGTCATGTGATCCTACCGCAGACATGTACCTTCTCCCAGCCAACCTCGCTAACATCAGAGTCGGTCATAACGAGCTCTGGGCCGTCTATACTCCACTGATCGTTCAATCTGGGAAGGCCAGCGCCACAGTATCTGGTCGAATAAACGCGTTTTCGAGAAGGCTCTTTCTTCTCTCCGAGAAGGATGCGAACATGGGATGCAAGATTGTTGATGTAATTTGCCACTGCATCCGCAAAATTGAGCGTGCATGCGTTAGGCCAGTTGAGCCAGCGTTTCTGCTCCTCATCATACCATCCGTCCTCTGCGAGAGGCCCCATTGCTTCATTAGGACTAAACATTATCTTTCCCGACATAAGTTCTTCGTCAATGTACTATAAAGGTGATAAAGGTAGGCCATAGAGAACAAGGCCTATCGCTGACGATAACTTTATACTATGTGCTCGTGGCATATGTTTCTTCTACGTGAAACAGCACGGGGCTTTGTGTGTGCGCGTTGAAAATGCGAAAAGGTCGCCTGTAACACAAAGAGCATATCTCTCAAACATATTGTGGCTTATTAAGTAAGCTGCGCTTGTGGCTTGAAATCTAAAAAACCTATGCATAGCACTTCTTCGTAACTATTATATTGCAATTAGGACAAGTTGATCGACGAAAATACAAAAATGTACTACGTACATGCATACAAGTAAACGTTATATAATACTATCCAATCAGGAATCATCCCTGGGTAACTTCCACGCTGGTTCCAGACGCCCTGCAAGAGTACTCACCGGGCCTGCAAGCCCTGCCTGACTTTTGAAACTCTCGAGGAAGTTCTTGATCATGCCGTAGTCCATTGGCTCCTCGTCTCCCGAGTCGCCTTCCTCATGTTCCAATGCCGCTCGCAGCTCAGCCTCCATCACTGCTTCAAGGTCACCATCCTCGTCCTCCAAGTCCATGTCAACTTCATTGCCCGTGTCTCCGGCCTTCGGAGGCCCTTTGCCTTTGCCTGCATCTCTCGATGACTGCAGAGGCTCAGAGGCATTTGCAGTAGATTTAGAAGAGCTCGTTTTCGATGGCACGAAGGGCTTTTTTNGCTAGGCGTGCCGTGGCGAGTTCTGCTTCCATCGCTTCCATGACTGCTTCAAACGAGTCGAGGTTTGGATTAACATTCGGCCGAGGGCCGGCTTGAGGCGTACGCAGTCGCGGACCTGTGGCTGTAGTTATAGATTGAGAGGCATACTTCTCGTCTCCCCGTTGACTTTTATTCACTTCAAAGCCCTCCGGGACAAACGCTATAAAAAAAAAAACCAATTAGCAACTTCAGCAAATATGAACTTGAAAAACGTTTATAAAGCATACCTCCCCGACCGCGACGTTCGCTTAAGATATCACCCCACATCTCATCCGGGATGCCTAACGCTGTACGCGAGAATTCAAGGAACTCCTCTTGCTCCGCACCCATGTCAATCTCAATCTCACCAACAACCTGCGGGCGGTCCTCGTCAGACTCGTCACTCTCCTCTCCAGCAGCCTCAGCATCGTCTTCGTCTGTATCATCGTCCGAGTCGACGCCATCGAAATCATCGCGTGGAAGGATAGGCCTACGAATGGGTTTCGGTTGGCGCTGGACCTCTGTCGTTGGCTCTTTCATTGAAGCGGACGGTGCGACCTCGTCCCGCGTCTCTGTCTCCATCGTCACGGGCGCTACTCTTTGCGAGTTTTCGTAGAATTGAGCTGGCATCTGCCCATAATCTTCTGGATCGAGCGCAGGAACGAGCTTGTCCATCGCCTCCTGACGTGCGGCCTTTGCAGCCTGATCTTCTTCATGTACGACTTGCGGCTTTTCTTCTTCAGAGTCTTCTTCGGGATATTCCTCATCGCTGAAATCAGAGAGCTGTTCATCTTCAGACATCTGCTCGCTATGCTCACTGTTCGTGAGTATTTATCTCTTTGAGTTAGATATTAGAATGCTCACTCATCAAAGACCGCACCCTCGAGTGTGCCCTCGCCTTCCACGAACTTCTCAATCTTTTTCGCTAGACCCTGAAGCTTCTCTGCCTGCACCTCTGCTTGACGGTCCTCATTCTCAACAGATTGATCAACGTCCATCGCATCTTTATTTTTCGCCAGCGGCTTCAATTTAGCAGGATCAGAACGCATCGTTTCAGCAAGTTTATCGTCGAAATTCTCCGCATCGATATTCAGCCAATCATCTGAATCCTCCTCGAGTTTAGAAAGTGTCGAGCTTTCCCCCGCCTGTGCGGCGGCAAAATTAACAAGTGTGGCAAATGATGAACGGGAGGCATTGCTGTCGGTAGATCGTAAATGATTGGATATAGACTAGAAGAAAAGGCACACACTCGTCGCGGCGCGTTTTAACGAATACGTCTACAGCTTTATGTTCAAGCTCATTCCACAATTTGGAGCCTTCAATTTCCTCTCTGAAATAGCCAGTCGAAGCGAGTTTTTCGATATACTCTATGTATTCTGGATTTCGCCTGAGTGCGTCCTTTCGCGCATCCGCCTGAAGTATAGGCATAGGTATGATGAGCCGTAAAAGTATATATATGCACATACCGAAACTTTCTGTATATCTAAGCTTGTCCCCTCTGCTCGCGACTTGCTTTCTTGATACAACATTTCAAAGCCGCATGCCTAACTCAAAATAAGACCGTATCATTCGTCAGGATATAAAGAGCACCAAAGATACTAAAACGAAAAAAAAAAAAAAACGTACAATTTTCATTCCGACGTCTCTCCATCTCCATTCCCTCGTTTCTTCCCGTTCTTTAAACTGACCGAATACTTTCGGAGGATGAAATTTTTGCCCGACGAGCTGCGCGTAAGCAGTGCGCGTCATTCTGACGGGGGTGAGAACTGGATTCTGGGGCGGAAATCGTGACATTCTGTGAGCAGCCTAGCAGAAAACCTTTTCAGTATAAATATAAAATTATCGGAATTCTCAACACTATCGTACCCGTAGTTGTATCGCGTCTCTTGTGTAAAACGTCTCCGTCGCTCGTTGAATCAAAGATGGTTCTTCGGTAAGTGCCTTTGCGATATCAACGGGGAGGAAAGCCTTCGTAATGTGTACATGCTGGCGTGCAGCATCCGGATACCTGGCTCGTCATAATTATATAGTCGGTAGTTAGTAGAGATTATGTGGCTTACCCAGATATGCGTTTCCAGACAGCGTCTTGCACCTCCAATGGTGCTTTAGTACCATTGTTTGACCTCAGCGCATGCAGCGCATCCTGCACATTCAGCCAGCTTTCCTCGCCGTCCCCGTCATCCCCGAAGTTCTCACCATCATCGCTCTCGTTACCTCCGAGCCTTCGCCGCCGCTTGGATCTCGTAGAAGGCGGAGACAAATAGGAGAGTGGAATTAGATGTAAATTGGAGCGATAGATCCAGACCTATCAATCTCCCTTCAGAAACATCCTAATATGAAAAATGCAACCCGGATATATGCGCACTCTGTTCTCCGAATTTGACGGTGTCACCCACGAAGGCAGATGCTCTGCAGCCTCAATGAGCAGAAACTCTCCATCCGAGTCAAACACGCTAGAAAGAACGAAAGGAAGTCGCTGTTTGGTCATCTCTACACTGCTTTCCTCAATCCACCAGAATCGAATGAGGAACACTCACGTTATGGCGACGTCCCATCTGGTGCTGACCTCTCGGAGGAACCATACGATGCACCATTCGTCGTCGACGCTGTCGCCTACGCGCATCCGGCCTTCGAGCATCCAGCGATCCGCGCTCTTGTTTCTGTTTCTGCTTTTGTCTTCGTCCCTGTCTTCGTCGTCTCTGTTATCCAGATCTGCGCCTGAATCTGGGACAACCTTCAGTTCGAAAGCATCTCGGTGCCAGATATGTGCGGGAATGAGAGAAGTGACGAGCGCCTCGATGAGCGCTGCGAGGCCGGTCACGGCAGCCCTGTCTGCAGCCTCCGGAGAAGGGTAGAGTGCGTACTGAAGGGTGTCCTCGGATATGGCGGGTGGGCGATTGAATATGTCCATTATGTTTCACAACAGGCTGTCACCTGGAGTTTTATTTTATTTTTTGTGGTCGATCCTAGATGGTGACGTAAGCGCATCGAATATCTCCCTCCGCTTGACTTCAAGCTGCTGCAAAAGTGGACTCCACGATGGCGTCCATCGAGCGTACACTCCTTGCAGTCATTGGCGACGAAGTGTGTGTACCATATCCTCCCTTCTAGGCCATCCATAACTGACCAGGGTTTACTATGATTATCGCGAACTCGTGGCGTCATGCAACTATATGTATCCCCTTGATCGTGCACATTGCAGGATAGCATCACGGGTCTTCTCCTCGCTGGAATCGGCCACGTAAACGAGCAGCAGAAGAAGAACTTCCTCATCGTCGACGGCAGTACGTGCACCCTTCCGCTCCTTTCCTCGGTCGTCTTCGCTCACATCGACTCTCAAACCATGAAGAGACGCAAGAATCTACCATCGAAGCCGCCTTTCAAGAATACACAGAACGCAAAGACATCGCGATCCTGCTCATCAACCAACACGTACGTACTTGCCTCTTCTCCGGAGCCTGCTGTGCTTATGCCGCTGTTTTATTTCTTAACATGTCGTTTGCTATATATATATTCGTTATATACGCATGCTCCAGATTGCAGAGAAAATCCGCCCGACGGTGGATAAGTACCAACAGCCCTTCCCTGCACTTCTCGAAATTCCCTCTAAGGACCACCCATACGGTTCGTCTCTTCTCCTTCCATACGTTCTATCGTACTTACATGCGTCACGCAGACCCATCGAAAGACTCTATACTCAAACGCGTGCAAAAACTCTTCGGCGACTAAAACATTGTTCTACAGTCACATACGTATTTATTAACAGCAAATATAATCAGTCTTACGAATTTCACGAGCTTTCTACCATTTACCATGGTCAGGACTCAGTGCCATTGCCTTAGACATGTCAGCGCGGGGAGACTCAAACTTGATTCGAGGTCTACCTATACCTATAGTATATTGTTACTTATCCGCCTGTGCAAACAAGCAGGACACGGTGATCATTACTAGTGTGCGTGGATACAGAGGATCGCTGGGGGTTGGCGGGCCACATAAAGTATGTTTGTTGATGCAAATTCCAAGCAAGGCTTGAAACGGGGTTGATGCGAGAAAATGGAAATGTATATCACTGAGGAGAGTAGGTTGACAGACGAGAGGATAAGTGACGACGAGAGTGTATGGAAATTAGGAAAATAGGTTATCCATATGCGTGGAGTCAATGTTATCTTTTATGTCCAGCGCATGACAGCTTCATTGTCGCGTACTCCTGGAGCTCGCTCTACGAAAACGCGATTCGGGTAACGCACGCGGGTATCTGAGTGTATGGAGATTTGATTAGTCTACGGCCAAAATACTTAGAAACTAGAAACGTACTTGGCATGTCAACGATGATGTACCGCCAGATAAAATCGCCCGTGTCATCCTAAAAGAACACAACATCTAAATTCAAGAAAGAAGAGAAAATAAAAACAGAAGACAAACCTTTACCAAATCACAATGCACCTCGCCCTCCTCATATATTTCACTACGCACCTCCGCCTTTACCCCAGAACTACTTGACCCACTGCCACGCACACCTTTTCCGATCCCCGAGAACAACCCAGTGACACTCGCCCACAACCCGCCCCCACTTTCACTCCTTCCAATGTGCGTTTCCCGCCGCACAGCTGGCACAGCGCCCCCAGACGGATGCTCTGATTCTGAAGCGAGCGGGTACCTCGGTCCCGACGCTCGCGCGGAATCTACCTCGCCTGTAAGGTACAAAAACAGTCTCCGCGCACTCTCACCGGCACTATGCAGCCGCTCACGTGCCCACTCTGCCGCACCTGCAACATTCACATTCATATTCGTATCCAGATTCCAATCCCATGACGGCCAGCTGCCTTCGCGGAGTGACCGCAGCGCAGCACGCACCCGCGCGAGGCGACCCTCCTCCGCGGAGGTGCTGATGTAGAAGTTAAGCAGGAGATGTTCACGTCCGGAGGAGTCGATGGCGAGTTGAGAGGGGACTTGTCGATTACGGTGCCGTGGGCGTGTGGAGGACGGGGGGTTGTTGTGGAAGGTGAGCGGGCCGGGGAGGTGTTCGGCGATCTGTGATCCAGGTGGTATATTATCAGTTACGAATAGGTAGAATACTTTGTAGGATTGAAACACACTTTTTCTGATTTTTGAATTCGGGAGCACGCTTGTCCGTATAGCACCGTTGGTGAATTGCGTGCGAAGAGCTCCGATGCGAGTGCGTACACGAGCACAACGGTCAGACCTGCACCGACCAAAATGACAGTGAGATTCGACGTCCGTTCCGTTGTTCGCATCACTTAGAAAGAAAAGACCAATGAGCCCCTAACACCTGGACTCGTGTTAGTGAAAGGCAAGAAGCACTCACCCTTCCCCTTCGTCGACAGTTCACTCCATTTCTTCACATTCTGCTGTGCCCCAAGCGGCGGCCTCGCCATCCCAAGCGTAAACGGACCAGCAGTATCTGCCTGTGCACCGCGCGCCATACTCTGGCGCTGGTCGAGCGCCTGCGAAAGCAGCGAAGATGGGGGGGGTGTCATGGTGCGTCGCGCTGACCCGTGAGCTCACGGAAAACGCACGCGCACTTGGGTGTGCACCTGGCAGCGGCAGCTTGAGACGTATGCGCTGGCGAAAGCGGGGATGTGGATGCAGACATGGACGCAACAGTGCAAGCAGCGCGCTGCTGCGTTGGAGGGGATAGGCGTGCATGGCTGCCAGTGACTCCCGAAAAGCAAACGCCGAATCCAGATTTGCGTTACTCGTTACTCTCTCAAGGCACGTGATCTTAAACACAAGAGAACAAAAATATACATTATTATTTGTTTTCGTGTGATTAGACTCCGTGTAAATGATGGCCATAACTAATAGTACAAAATCATGAAGCCACTCAGAATAAATGCAGTAAAACGCGTTCAACTGCGCTCGCCGCGGAGACGGCGTGCGAGGGCAAGGTCCTTCGGCTGGATTGTGACACGCTTGGCGTGGATAGCAGCAAGGTTGGTATCTTCGAAAAGCGAGACCAGATAAGCCTCGGCAGCCTCCTGAAGGGCCATAACTGCGGAAGACTGGAAGCGGAGATCGGTCTGTCGGTGGTATAATGAGTTTAGTTTATCAATAACGAAGGGCACAGCTGACGGACCTTAAAATCCTGAGCAATTTCACGGACAAGACGCTGGAAGGGCAACTTGCGGATGAGGAGCTCAGTCGACTTCTGGTAGCGACGAATCTCGCGGAGCGCGACAGTACCGGGCCTGAAGCGATGGGGCTTTTTGACACCACCGGTGGTTGCCTGTGGTGGAATGAGATGAATACAAAATGTAAATGATAAAACTAAGGTGGAAAGTGACTTACGGCAGCAGTTTTGCGGGCGGCAGACTTTGCGGCGAGCTGCTTACGGGGAGCCTTGCCTGGTGTGGAGTGTAAAACAGCAGAGCTAACGATGAGATAGAAAGTGAGACGTACCACCGGTAGATTTGCGAGCGGTTTGCTTGGTACGAGCCATGGACGATGAACGAGGTGATGAGAAGAGGTTGAGGTTGGATGAGACTGGAGATGATGGTGGTGTTGGATGAAGGACAGAAGACAGAGAGAGGAGCTATTTAAACGAGAGGCGGAAGAGGGTGGCTTGAGACCGGAAGATGCCGAATGCACCAGAACAGAACAGAGTTCGCCACAAACGCGACGCCGCAGTCACGTGCACCGTCATCAGCAAAAAACTAAATTGCCATAGACGGACTAGATGATCGACGTCTATGTTGTTCTACATAGACTATCATAGTTACCATAGGTTCCATAGACACCATAGAGTAGAATCTCTATGTGTACGATAATGCCTTTTGTTAATTAAAAACACATTATACATATTGCTCATTCTGTTATTGTTAGGCAAGGG
>SGPK01000500.1:0-17200 GCA_004802695.1 Phellinidium pouzarii
GATTAATAGTTTTAGAATTTCCATTTGAAACTATGGAAACTATATTAGACTGTATAGTGTACCCTATATAGTATGTATAGTACTGTATAGTTCTGGCATGCAACTATATAGTCTCACTAAAAGGGGACTAATGAAGGCAACTATGGAACTATGCAAACTATCTAGTGCTATATAGACATTGAAATTTTTCCTGATGGAAGAAAGAGTACGAACTCTGGAAGCAGGCCAAGCCTAGGAAAGTGAGAGTGGGGAGTTGTGAAAGCATGTCTGGGAGAGTTGCAATGATGGGCCTCAAGTTGGGCCATGGGTAGTTTAGTTTGTATTCAAGCCTTTTAATATGCCAAAGTGCAACTCATATTTAATCAATATAATACTGATGAGAGCACAGCCACCGCCCACCACACAAGAAAAGCGATGGAATCAGGTACACGTTCAGTTTTGTTGGAAACCTCTGCTAACCCAAATTCCCTAATTTGGCGCCAACAATGATGAGCTCAATTACCCCATGGTGTCCACACATAATACAATTCTAGCTCTACAGTCTCTTAGCTATGAATTATTTTTCCAAATTTTCAATTTTCAGGGAAGTTATCCATTAAAAAAACTTTGTTTTCAAAAAGCCTCAAATTATTATAGTTAGAGTATGGTTAGGGTTACATGTGATGTGAGGAACTTCTTGAACTCTAAACCCAATTCCCATCCCTGGCCGCTAGTGGCCCACCAGGAACACCACTTGAAGCTCAGCAAAACATGACAGTCACCAACAATCCATGTTAAGCCAAAGGCAGTAACAGTGACGAGGTATGAGGTAGAGCAAAGTAATGAGTAAGCAGAGTGCCAGTTTAGGGCCTGAGAGGATCAACTGGTACTGGTAAGGCTTAGAAGCACACTGGTGGGCTAGGTGACAAGGTGTTTGGCTATGAGAACAAAGAGCTCAAGCTTGGGGCTTAGGGCTCTGAGTACATGCCTTATATACTACTGGTACATAGGGGTGGAAAGAGATGGAAAGTGATGGAAAGGATGACTGAGTGAAGGATGAGCATCAGTCAGCATAGAAGGGTATGGAACTTGGTGGAACAAGTGATCAGGTGATACAGGGGTTACTGTTGAAGTAAGCAGATGATGAGATGAGATGGGTAGATAAGTGGAGTGATGTGATGAGATAAAGTAAGGAAATTGTAACAATCCACTTGAGGCACTATTCAACCTTACATCCAGCTTGAATGCAATGGCGAGACTAGGTAGCAATAATAAGAAAACTGCCTTAGACCTCATCACAGCAGCGTGTGCCAACCAAACACTTGTGCAGGCTGTGGCTGCAGCAGGACAGGACACAACACCAAAGCAGGACATCTCACCCACAATGATGTCCAATCTTCCACATATCATCCAGTCTTCTATCTCCGCAGCTCTAACCTCTCTCACTCCCACCTTCATCCAGGAGATCTTGAATGGAACACAGAATTGCCCATCCTCAACGACTCACGTGGCTGTCAGAAAGGAATTATTGCTTTAAGTAAGCAACACATAATAACAAAGAAACCAACAACGGAAATGACCGAAAGACAGTTTGACGGTGATTACAATCCACAGGAACTTGTACAAAGACATGAACAGGAGCAACAGCACATCACCCCTATGATCTGTGAAGATATAATGTGCGACTGATGCAACACATATATAACATGGGATGGGACATGTACTGACTGCTAATAGCAGAAACATCTGCAGTGGCAATATTCACCAACATGGAAATGAAGACAGAACACAAGGTATTCAAAGTACTAAACAAACCACATCTAATAGCCTATGAACACTCAGTCAAGACATTCATCTATGATGTAAAGGATTACCTCAACTTCATATCCATAAGGATGACACTCAATAACACACCACATGCAGATAAACAATGCACCCAGTGCTATGTAGAAGTCTATATGCCCTACAGGGTCAACAGTCATGAAATGATCAGAATCCACAACACAAGTATTCACACCAGAACTATGATAGCCTTCACACAATATGGAGGAACAGGATATACCACTAGCGATGGGAAGGTCACACAGGAAGTAGACAGCCTCGCCATCACACTATGGGCCAGCGATAGGAACACACGGCCCAGAGGACCCTTTGTGGATTACAGATGAATATCCACACAACCCAACTATATGGTTAGTACAGAAGCCATCCCCAGATCTACCTAATGATCACCAGAACTCTAATGCCACTTAATCAGTTCTGACCTAATTAGGACCAGAACCAATATGGCAATCAAGCCACAAACCAAATATGGAAATGACGATCATGGCACTTGGCCACCTTGCCATTGTTAGAAGGGAAATACATTCAAAGAAGACAGAATCTCACAGGAACTCTGCAGCAAGCCTTATGCAGACATAGGGGAAGTAGCTGTGAACATACAGGAACATTCTAGCAAGCTCCTATCCCCTCAGGAGGTAATAGAAGTACAGAAGGAAGTAGAATGTGCTAGGACAAAAGGAAAGGATGACCACAATAGAAAGAGACCTGTACAGAACTGCAGCTGCATGTTAGGTGGTGGCTGGGAATAACTCAGGCAGGCCTCCTTATGGTTGAACAGGTGCTGACTAGTGGTCAAGAGGATCTAGCAACTGAGAGGAGGCTCAGAGATACTATGCTCAAGACGTGCTTAACACTAAGACAACACGAAGGTAAGTAGATTGATCAAATAAGTAACAAATACAATAGTACCTAAGATGACACGAAGGTAAGTAGAAGAGAAGAACAGGGAATGACAGGTGTTCAGCTCAGCTATTTATATGGCATGGGTTTGTGTGAAGATACTACCATATGGGGATGATCATGTGTCCATGTGAGTCATTATTAATGATGGGGAGTGGGGAGGAATGGAGATCAATACAAAAAGGAAAATGGATCGGCGATAAGACTAAAAAGGAAAGAAAATCAAAAGATCGGCATCATCGACAAATGACTTCTAACATTACCCCCCCTTCAAGGTTGGGCATCCCAACCAACCATTTGACCGCTCTGGTTCCATATTCTCAAAGATGGCACGAAGATGTCAA
Source organism: Phellinidium pouzarii (assembly GCA_004802695.1). NCBI lineage: Eukaryota > Fungi > Basidiomycota > Agaricomycetes > Hymenochaetales > Hymenochaetaceae > Phellinidium > Phellinidium pouzarii. The sequence goes on from SGPK01000500.1 coordinate 3,066, forward strand.
CAAGGAATTTGAAGTCAGTGAGGAGCTCCAGGGTGTAGTCAGTAGAAAATTTCTACCACTTCTGCTGCATTTTTTGTCACATCTTGCTCCAGTTGCCAAGTGTTAAGCCAAAGGCTATAACAGTGACAAGTGATGAGGTAGAGCAAAGTAACGAGTAAGCAGAGAGCCGGGTTAGGGCCTGAGAGGATTGACTGGTACTGGTAAGGCTTAGAAGCACACTGGTGGGCTAGGTGACAAGGTGTTTGGCTATGAGAACAAAGAGCTCAAGCTTGGGGCTTAGGGCTCTGAGTACATGCCTTATATACTACTGGTACATAGGGGTAGAAAGGGATGGAAAGTGATGGAAAGGATGACTGAGTGAAGGATGAGCATCAGTCAGCATAGAAGGGTATGGAACTTGGTGGAACAAGTGATCAGGTGATACAGGGGTTACTGTTGAAGTAAGCAGATGATGAGATAAGATGGATAGATAAGCGGAGTGATGTGATGAGATAAAGTAAGGAAATTGTAGCATTGCCTCCCTTTCAAGGATTGGCAATTCTCTGTAATTGTTAAAACACAAAATAAAATAAAAGAAAAAGGGGGCAACCATTTACTGGTGCAGAAGGGTGGATAGGAATGATGGACATCATGAAATGATAACTTAAGAAGACGTACTAGTAGTTTAGTGTCATTGTGGACAAGTATAGTTTTAGGTCAATTTCGGACCAGTCCATGACATGTTTCAGTCGGATGGATAGGGGCAGGTAAATTGATTGTGCCCAATGTCACCACAGATGATGCATATTACCAGCCTTGGGGAAACCCAAATGGTGTGTCGTCCAAAAGGGAGTACCTGAGTGTCCTGATCAACAGACCCATGTTCATGGTTGGACGACTGTGACGAAGTAGGGGAGGTTTGGATGGCAGTTTCTGATACCTCATAGAATTGGTCTTCTGTGTCATTGACGATGGTGATTGGGTTTTCTGGTGAGCCAGATGGACATGTCTTGGAGTTGGGAATGACAAGAGGTGGGGAAGAACTGTCCGAGCTGATGTCAGTGGGGATGTCCTCAAAAAATTGGGATAGGAGGTCAGCTGCTCCATGGCGCAGTGCTGCATTGAGGAAGTATTGGCTTTGTTCATCATGGAGGTGTTCTGATTGGTGGTTCTAGGCCATCATGGAATGGAAGGCACATAGGCTGGCAGTGTGGGTATCAATGATGTTTGTGAGGATTCACCTTTGTTGGCAGATCAAGTTGATGTTAAATTGTAGGGTGTTGTGGATATACAGGGGTATTTGGATGGCATGGTTTTCGGGTCGGTTAATGAGGTCGTTGATGGCAGGTCATAGGTTAGGGTTGTTAAGTATGTTGTGTAGGTGATTAATATTGGCTGAGTGGTGACAAGGGTAGGGGGAATATGAGTGGGTGGTGTGAGAGCTGGGGTGTTGGGAAGACATAGTGTGATGATGATGAGGGTTGAATTTGTCATGGTTTGGAATATGGGGAGTGAGGAAGTGATCAGAGGAAGTGCAGGGTTTTATAGTCATTGAGGATCTCAGGGGCATTTTCGAAGTCAACCTCTTTGAGCCATTCATTTGCTGATGAAGGATAGCCCTTCCATTTGGTGAGATATTTATGCCACTTTCCATTCCTGCTGTGAGAGACGATGGCTTCGATTTTGAATTCTTTGTGGCCATCGATAAGGTCAGGTGGCGGTTGAGTGAATGAAGGGCTGTGAGAGTCGGTTTCAGCAAATGGGGTAAGAAGAGAGGTGTGGAAGACTGGATGAATTTGCCAAGCTTTTGGGAGTTTAAGGTGGTAATTGAGGGGGGAAAGAACTTGTTCAATAGTGAATGGTCCTTCCCGTTTAGGGGATAGTTTGCGGGATCAATTGGGGAAATGAAGATGGGTGGCTTCTAGCCAGACTTTGTTGCCTAGTTTGAATGGGGTAAAGTTGCGAGAAGTGTGGCGAGCCATGTGGAGTCAGGCTAAGTCATGTGCAGCCAGTGCTTCNTTTTTGGATAGTGGTGAGAAGGCGGAGTCGTTCGGATAAAGATGGAAGGTTTGTGGGTTCAATGGCAGGTGGAATGGGGATAGGATTATAGCTGAGGATGATATTGAATGGGGAAGTTTTAGTGATGGAGTGGGTTTGGAGGTTGTGTGAAAACTCGAGGTCAGGGATGGATTCGGCCCAAGTATTTGGTGCAGTACTGCAATAAATGCGCAGGTAAGCTTCAATTTCTTGATTGGCTCGTTCAGTTTGTCCATCGGTTTGTGGGTGATAGGTGGTGGAGAGTTTGGATTTGATGCCTAGACGAGAGCAGAGGGTTTGGAATACATGTGATGTAAATTGAGGGCCTCGGTCAGAGATGATACATTTAGGGAGTCCAAAGTGGTGGTAGACATTTTGGTGATAGAGGAGTGCAGTGCCGAGGGCATCAATGGTTTTGTTGCAGGGGCATAAGACAATGCCTTTGGATGAGTCGTGGTCTACAATGACCATAAGGGAGTCAAAAGAGTTAGAAAGGGGTAAATCAGTGATGAAATCAATAGAAACAGATTGAAAAGGTAATGCAGATGGATCGGCAGGGATAGGAGTGAGAGGGGGAGTAGTAGGGTGGGTATTAATTTTCATTCGTTGGCAAGTGGCACAGCCATTGATAAAGTTTTTGACAAAAATGGTAAGGCCAGGCCACCAGTAGTGTTGACGAATAAGGGAAGTGGTTTTGAATATGCCAGGATGGCCAAAGGAAGGGAGGTCATGGAAAAGGTGAAGGATTTGTTGTTTAAGGTCTTTGTTATCAGGAATATAAATTCGTTTGCGAAAGAGGAGAAGGTTGGAGTCAATTGTCCAGTTGTCAAGGGAGAATTTAAAGGGGGAAGGGATATTAAGAGTTTTAGCATGGAGGATGGTATTGACAAGTTGGTCAGTGGTTTGGGCATCTTTGATGTGGTTGTGGAGGTCAATGTCAATTTTGCCAATGAATAGGGCATCAGGGAGGAGAGTTTGTTCTTCATCTGGTTCAGTGCCATAATCAGATCATCGAGATAGAGAGTCGGCACCAGGGATGTCTTTGCCTGGTTTATGGGTAATAGAGATGTCAAATTGGGATAGGAAAAGGTTCTAGCAAGATTGGCGAGGGGTGAGGCAATGGGCTGCCTGGAAGTAGGATAGGTTCTTGTGGTCACACCAGATGATTGTGGTATGGGGAGCACCTAAGAGGTAGTGTTGCCATGCTGTAAGCCCCTGGATAATGCCAAGTAGTTCTCAATCATAGACTTCGTATTGTTGTTGTGCAGGTCCAAATGCTTCGGATATGAATCCACATGGTTGGAGGTTGCCATTGGAATTGGCTTGGTACAGGACAGCTCCTGAGGTGACCTTGGATGCATCAGTTTCAAGGATGAATGGTTTAGTTTTGTCAGGAATGAGCAGGGCCAGTTGTGAAGAGAAGAGGTCTTTGAGGGTAGAGAATGCATTGGCCCAAAGTTCGTTCCATTTCCAGGGTTCATTGGTGTGGGTGAGTTCATTAAGGGGGTAGGCAATGCTGGAGTAGTTGGGGATGAAGCGGCGGTAGAAGTTGCAGAATCCAAGGAAGCTACGGAGTTGTTTGATGGTATGGGGTTCAGGCCATTGTTGAATGCCAGCAAGTTTGATGGGGTCCATGTGAATGTTATCAGGGCATATGATCATGCCCAGGAATTTGACTTCTTGAACTTTGAAAATACATTTTTCTGGTTTGAGAAACAAGTCGTTTTCTTGTAGAACATTGAGAACTTGGTTAGTTTTGCGACGAAGATCTTCCAGGTTATCAGAGAAGATGAGGATGTCATCCATGTAGATGAGGATGGCTTCTTCAGTGATGATGATTTGAAAGATGTCATTCATGAACATCTGGAAGGTGGCTGGAGAGTTACATAGGCCGAAGAACATGACAGTAGGTTCAAAAAGACTGTGGATGGTTTTGAATGCAGCCTTGTGTTGGTCACCTTCTTTGATATGAATGTTGTTATATCCTGATTGTAGATCCAATTTGGTGAAGTATTTGGCACCTCTGAGTTTGCCCATGAGGTGAGGGAGAGGGTATGCATTCTTGATGGTTCCCTCATTTAGTGCATGGTAGTCCTGGCAGGGTCAAAGAGTATTGTCTTTCTTGTCAACAAAGAAGAATGGGGATGCCATGGGTGATTTGGATGAACGAATGTATCCTTTGCAGAGATTTTTGGTGAGGAATTCATCTAGAGCAACTTCTTCCTTGGGTGTCATGGAGTAGAGTTTGCAGTCGTGAGGTACAAAGTCAGGTTTGAGATCGATGGCATGGTCATATGGCCATTCAATGGGAAATTGTTCCGCTGCCTTCTTTTCAAATAGGTGGATGAAATTGTGGTAATGGGCTGGCATTAGATCTTTGAGTGGTTTACTGGTTTTGGTAGTACGCTGGGCCAAGGAGGTTGCAGTAGTGGTTCACCTGATAGAGATTGTGCCTTCTTTCCAATTGATTACAGGATTACGCTGTTTTAGCCAAGGTAGACCCANGATGATGTCTTCTTTTCCAAGTGAAGTGACCAGGAGAAATGCCAGAGTGAGTTTATTTCCGAATAAGAGGGGGTGAAGTGTATAGTGTGTGATGGTGCCACTTTGGTTGGGAGTGCCATCAACATTGTGGACTGGAATGGGTTTGATGAGTTTTCGAACTGGGATGTGGTGTTTAGCAATGAATTTGGAGTTGATGAATTTGCCTTCTGCTCCAGAGTCGATGAGGGCATTGCTTAAGATGGTTTGACCATAAACTTTAACTTGAACAGGAATTCGCATTGTAAGTTTTGACGAATCAGATACAAGTACAGGTGATATGGTAATGGGAGGGCTCAGCGCCTTTCTGATCCTCCGTTTTAAAAATCCGTATTGTCCAGCTCCATCAAGACTTCTTCTGCAACATTATCTCCAACATTCTGTAGCAGGGAGCAGATGTGGGCAATGATGTCGGCCTTTGAGGTGGGCTTTGCTGGTTCTGCTGCCACAGGTGCTGGAGTTGTAGGTACTGGGTCAGGAGCGACTTGGCGGATGGTGGTTGGTGTGCGGGCTTTGTATTTGGTGCAGTCCCGAGCATTATGACCAACTTCGCAGCATGCTAGGCAGCATCCTTCTTTCATGCATTTCTTGCGTTCTTTGGGTGTCAGCNTTCTTGGGGTGATTGGTGGGTGTGGAGGAAGAGGGAGTGGTAGTGGAAAAGAGGTTTCTGAAGCAAGTAGAACAAGGTGCAGAGGACATTGTGGTGGTGCCGGTGGTATTGAGGGCCTGGAGTCGGTGGTATAGGTTGTCTGCCTGAGACGCTGCCTGGTACCATTCTTCCATGGTGTCAGGGAGTTTGTCCCTGGTGTAGATTCATTGTATGAGGCCACGAGTGAGGCCTTGCTGGTACATTTCTGAGAGTGCATTTTTGTCGGATATATTGGAGCGAGTGACCAGGGATCAGAACTGAGTATTGTAGTCATCTGCTGTGCCTGTCTGTTTGATGTTCAGGAGTTGGTGTTGGGCATCAGTGCTGTCAACGGTGGTGATGAATGTGTTCCTGAAGTCATTGAGAAAGTCAACCCAAGTGCCAAAACCAGTGGGTGTGTTGGTAGTAGGGTTTGGGGCAAGGGCAATGGTGGTGTGGTTGGTGGCCCAGTCTCCAGCAGCTTTTTCTTGCATAAAGGAGAGGACAAAGATAATCTTGCTTTTATCTGTGTTGTAGATCTGCTCATTGAGTGAGAGGTAGGCTTGGCAACTGGATAGGAAGCAGCAGGCATAGCTTTTGTTGCCATCAAAGTTGTTGGGTTTGCTGAGGCGAGCTTCTCCTGTGGGGGCTGGAGTGGATATGTTGATGAGTGGTGTAGGTGTGGGTTGTGGGGAAAGGGGAATGTGGGATGAAGTGGTGCTAGTGGATGGGGCAATTGGGAGAGGTGTAGACTGAGGTTGTCATTGTTGGATGTTAGAAACTGGTGGGGTGGGAAGTTTGATGGTCAGTTGGGTGGGGGATGGGTTAGGTGTACGAGTTTCTTCAAAAATTTCACGGTAGTTGGGGACGGCTATCTCAAAGTGGATTGCAGCATCTGCTGGGTCATGGGTGAGGTAGAACCAATGGGGGGGTCGATGTGGTTGTGTCTGTTCCCAGGAATAGTATTGGGTTTCATCTCTGGTTGTTTCTTCAAAAACTTTGTATTGGTGGTTCCAAATGGAATGTCGAGTTGGTCTGGTAGTTGGTGCTGGTAATTGGGCCATGGTGAGTTGGGTTGCCTAGACATNAAAAACGTCGGCAGGTAGGTAAGCTTGAGCTAGTGTTAAGCCAAAGGCTATAACAGTGATGAGGTAACAAGTAAGAACAAAGTGGTGAGTAAACAGAGAGCTGAGTTAAGGCCTGAGAGGATTGATTGGTACTGATGAGGCTCAATGAGCACACTGGTGGGCTAGGTGACAAGGTGTTTGGCTATGAGAATGAAGAGCTCAAGCTTAGGGCTTTAGGGCTCTGAGTACATGCCTTATATACTACTGGTACATAGGGGTAGAAAGGGATGGAAAGTGATGGAAAGGATGACTGAGTGAAGGATGAGCATCAGTCAGCATAGAAGGGTATGGAACTTGGTGGAACAAGTGATCAGGTGATACAGGGGCTACTGTTGAAGTAAGCAGAGTGATGAGATGAGATGGATAGATAAGCGGAGTGATGTGATGGGATAAGGTAAGGAAATTGTAACACAATTATCATGCCCAATTCTGCATATTCCATGATAAGTCCACCATCGTTATCTGAACCATCCGCATTGAAGACCTTCAATGGGTCTGGATACCGCTTGGTGGGGATGTGATATTGTGACACAAAGCGTGCATCAATGCATGATCCTGTGCAACCTGAGTCGACCAATGCATGCACATCAATTTTCTCTTTACCAGTTTCTTTCTCAGGGACAAGAGTGAGGAGGACTTCTAATTGGCATCCACCACTCGCTTGAATGATTATCTTGTCTCTGGCCATTTGCCTTTCATCAGCCTGAATTGATTGTTTAAATTCGTCACATTGAAGATTTGCATCTAGGTGTTGTACAGGCAGCAAATTATAATTTACATGGGGGAACAGTGATTCAGGAACCAAGGGCTCAGATATGCTGATGTCCACTACTGAGCCCAGAGAAAATCTGCATTTTCCACAATCTCCTCAAGTTCTGCTGGCATTGCACGAACTTCCACTTCTGCTTCTTCGACCATAAAGTCCAACTCCTTCATTGCACCTAATTCTTCAGCAAAGGTGAGACAGTCCTCTGGTTTGAGTGCTGCAATTACTGATCAAATAATCTGCCTGCCATTTGGGCAGTCCCAGATGAAATGTCCAACTTGTCCACACTTGTAGCAGGCCCGGTTGCGGTGTGCATTATTGATGGACACATCCATAGGAATACCCATACCTGGATGTGTCCCTGGAGCGACTCCTTGCCAATCACGAGTTTGCTGGGTGGCAGCTGGCTGGGGTCGTGGGACCTGAGGATGCTGAGGGACTTGTCGTGGCTGCCAAGGACGGTTAAGAGGGACTTGCTGTGGGTTACGTGCCTTCATGATGTGGCCAATCTGTTGTTCTACCCGATCTACCTAGATAGCCTTTGCCTTCCAGTCATCATAGGTGGTTGGAACAGGTGAAGAGTGCATAACTCCCATGACTACTTTTGCATCCAGAGCCCTCTTGAGCCGATCAATGACAATAGCATCATGCGCTACTTGATTGAGCTTTGCCTTGGTGCACAAGATTTCAAAGCTTGCAAAGAACTTGTCAACTGTCAATTTCCCTTGCACAAAGGTTTGAAACTTGCCCATGGCCTTCTCCGCTCAGTTGGGGTTGTCAAAGGCTTGGGCAAACTCCATCATGAAATCATTGAAGGTTGCTGTAAGCGTCATCATTCCTGCTACAGTCCACAAGTCCACATAGTTCTCTGCCCAGGTCGCCGCATGGCCTCCTTTGAGATAGGAGAGGACAAACAGGATTTTGTCAGCATCAACAGCGAAGGATCGAGAGTTTGCTGCTATGTAGAGATAGACTTCGCACTTAAAGTCTAGGTAGTCTGCTCCACCTGTATATTTGTGAGGCTTGGCAGTGGTGATCTTTGAGGATGGAGGTGGGGCTGGAGGAGGGGTTGTTGCTGGTGCTGGATTAATGTTACCCGCTTGTTGCATTGCCAGTGCTATCACCATCACCATGTCTGTCATCTCTTGTTGGGTAAAACATGCCATTGGTAAGGATGCGGCTGAGGATGAGGGTGACAAAGCAGTAGTTTCAGTAGGGGATGGAGTGTCCTGGTAGGTGTCAAATAGGAAAGAGCGGGTGTTAGAGCTGGGTCAAAAAGGTGAACTTATGGTGATGGATTAGAACACGAGGCGGGGATCGAACAGATGGTGGAGAGAATGTAGTGAGCTTGATACCACGTTCGGTGTCAGTTATTGGTGGTGTGTGCTGGTAACAATGGTGAACAAATAACCAAAATCCAAGATAAACAGTTGAGATGACAATGGATGTGAGTAAGGCAATGATGGTGGTAAAGATAAGGGACATCCAAATTGTATGCTGATCTGAATAGCAAGTTGATGGGAAAAGATAAGAGTTTACACAGCAAAGACCGTCAAGGATTATTCTAGTCAACAATGCAAAGGAGAGATGTCCACTTGATATGGAGTGATCGACGGTCCTGATGGAAGAGAGGTTCTTCTCTTATGTTAGGCAGCAGCTGGGAATAACTCAGGCGGGCCTCCTTATGGTTGAACAGGTGCTGACTAGTGGTCAAGAGGATCTAGCAACTGAGAGGAGGCTCAGAGATACTATGCTCAAGACGTGCTTAACACTAAGACAACACGAAGGTAAGTAGATTGATCAAATAAGTAACAAATACAATAGTACCTAAGATGACATGAAGGTAAGTAGAAGAGAAGAACAGGGAATGACAGGTGTTCAGCTCAGCTATTTATATGGCATGGGTTTGTGTGAAGATACTACCATATGGGGATGATCATGTGTCTGTGTGAGTCATTATTAATGATGGGGAGTGGGGAGGAATGGAGATCAATACAAAAAGGAAAATGGATCGGCGATAAGACTAAAAAGGAAAGAAAATCAAAAGATCGGCATCATCGACAAATGACTTCTAACACAACCAAACAGCCATTAGCAGTAAAGATATACTGCACAGCAGAGCAGGTGACAGTCGCCTCTGTACAGTATAAAAGGAGGGCAAGGTAGCACTCCTAGAACCTCAGTTTAATTTAATTAACTATCATCACTATAACTAATACACTTAAGAATGAACCCCTCTAAACTACCAAGCTAGTCAGGTTAACTCTATCATCTACCACTCGTTCTACACTATTACCACAGCAAATAGTGCAGTCCTAACACTAACTAACTCTCTAAATACTGGGTCCCTGACACATCCAATCTGACTAACTGTCACTCATCAGATTGAAAATGAGGGCTATCACACCATCATATCAAGGGTCATAGGTGGAGCATGCAGTGTTGTGTCATGAAGCATCACCTATCAGTTGCATTGCATACTTGATATGCCACATACCTGATGTCGTGTCGTGTCATGAAGCTGATATGTTGCATCACATCATGTACCTGATGTCATGTCATGAAGCTGTCTGAAGTCATGTCACAAAGCAGAATTGGTGGCCAGTGGCATAGCCACTGGTACACTGTGAGTATGTAAGGTATGCACACAGAAGGGTAGCTGAAGCTGCTCAAAGGAACAAAGACTGGGGGGTTTCAGGTGTCATAAGGAAGGGAGAGTGGACCCAGGTGCACAGGACACTCATAGGAGAGGTGGGCAGGACTGGGAGGACATGGGCAGAGCAGAAGGAGGAGTATTCCATAGGAAGAGCTTGAACAAGGGCAACAGCCACCAGTTCATCCTCAAAGTCTGTTAGGGTGAGTGCATGAGTTGCACATTTTGTGCAAGGCATCCTCAACCCTTGCAGTGAGCACAGTGAGAGACTCATCCTCCTTCTTGGTGATGCTGAAGAACTGATTGTGAGGTTTGGCAGGCTCACAACATGCAGCAGACAGTGACCTGAGTCCAATGGATGAGTGCAAAAGATAAGGAGCACTCAACCATGGACTCCACCACTTTAACACCAACATTATATAATCAAGGTTGAGTGTTCAACTCATGGTTAGGGAAAAATAAATAAAAGGCAAATAGAATGAAGTGACAGGATCATATAAATCCAATAGTTTCTGTGCTTTACTAGGTCAGAATGACTTACTCACCTGTCTTGGTGGAAATACTTGTGTATATATTCATTTGTTGCTTAGTCCATATATAACTATTGCACCAATGTTCAGGATAGTATACTACTTTACTATGCTCAAAGCACTGAATGAGCTTCAAGGCCCTAGATATGTATGTCAACAACCAAATTAAAAGAAATCTTAGTATGAAACATGACCACTCTTCAGTGGCAAATCTGCCAGTAGGGATGTTCAGAGTAGGGCCGTTCAGAATATTTACTACGACACGTCGTGTCTGTCGGTTTACTCATAAGGAGTCAAGAGAGTTCACTTCAGCAAGCTATTTTCGGCTGCTAGGTATACAACCATGTCCACATCAGCAAAAAACTAAATTGCCATAGACGGACTAGATGATCGATGTCTATGTTGTTCTACATAGACTATCATAGTTACCATAGGTTCCATAGACACCATAGAGCAGAATCTCTATGTGTACGATAATGCCTTTTGTTAATTAAAAACACATTATACATATTGCTCATTCTGTTATTGTTAGGCAAGGGGTCTGTACTTAAAGTTGCATACAAACAGCTGTAACAGACGGGATTGGATGAGCACGAAAAGTGACCACTGCAGACGCTAAGAAATGAGTACAATGGCCCAGAGTAATATTGCATAGATTACAAAGTACAGTGTATACGGCATAAATAAAAGCATACTTTAAATAATATACTACGACTTACTTGTTTACACCAGTAGAGTCTCTCTTTACTTCAAATATTATATTAAGTTAAATGCTACCTCCAATGTAAGATTCCGCCAGCTTCTTATTGTTCTCCATAAGTGTCCGTGAAGGTCTCATCAACTGCAGGGCCTTTCACCACTTCAGCTGGTTCTGGATAGAGGCTTGATTCTCTTTTATTTTTTGAAGCCTCGCGCGGAACCAGGTTTCTGCAAACGACGACCAAAAGCCACAGTTCATTGATGACAAGTCCCAGACGCTTGCCCTCAGCCACCAAGATGCATACTCAATAGACTCTGGCCTCTTGTCATCTCCTTTAGAAAGAGTCAGAAATGTATCATACGTTGGTAATTGAAAATGAATGGGCTCACCGTAGTACATCTTGTATACACCGCAGATGAGGCACTCCTCATCCTCTGTGAGCTGGTCATCCCACCATTCTTGGCTTGTCCCCCCCACGGTGCCTGTTGTGTAGACACATTGGACAAAATTGCCTGTGGGACCTGCCATGACAGTGTCAACTGCATCATCCAAACCTAAATGATGCATCACCAGCCTCCAGACGATTCCACCTCTCATTACAGCAGCGCGGGCACGAGAGTTGCTCTTGATAAGGTCCACTACCTTCCCTTCATATGTAAGGTAGTCAACCGAATTAAGAGCCCGAGTCGATTTTCTCCAACCGAGGTCGTGAATATGCATGCGAGACATGTTTAACTGCGCCGGGGGCTCTAATGTTATCGTCTGAAAAGGTATGCCACGTGCCATGAAGTGGCAGCACCCATCCCAGATGCTTTCGCACCCTAATCGCAACCACTGCAGGGCAGCGACAGGATCCAAAACTGCTACAAGCCATGGCACACTGTGAATCCTTGGCCTTAAGACGTAGATGGTGGTTTCAGTGAGAGACCTCCAGGCGCAACTGGTTGACCCTTGACTGGCCAGTTCTTCAGTATAAAGTCACTGAGTTAGTACTTGTATATTGAAGTTCATGTTCCTCTGATGCGGCAATACAGCCATGGAGTTAAAATGAAGGTCATGCATATGAGTATGTAGTTTTGCCAATGACCCATCGCTGTTAATGACGTCCTGCGTGAAAGCAATGAGCTCTTCCTGCAAGGGTTTCTGAACATTATCAACCTCCGAAACCGACACAAACAGGAGTTTAGCCGTCTTCTTCCACGTACTTGAGTCAGACGAAGGGTTAACCGTTGAACTCCCAGTGCTCACAGCATGGCCATCTCTGCAGAACCCAAAGCGAAGCGCAGCCATTCGTTCAACAGTGTCAAATGCTAACTCATCCTGAGCGCCGGGATTCTCAAGTAGTAGACCAGTCTGCTGATGCAGGTCCTCAACAATCTCATTAGGGCCTAAAGCATCCAACCCATTGTCAAACGTCTGGCCAGTAATGGCAGGCGCATCCCAGTTGTCATTGTCCTTGTCAAACTTGTCCGTTGGAGGCCCATAATTCTGAGGAGTAGGGTCAAACTCATTACAGAGATCCCATTTGTTGCGAAAGCCATCATAGCGCTTCTGGCTGGCCCGATAATTGTCCCAGATATCTTCGACTGAAGCCCTACTCACTGGCACCCTTATGAGGACACCAGCGCGAGTTTCAGATTCCTCCCATTCGAAGACCCGAGCACCTTTCTTGCCTGGAAAATTCTTTTTCTCTGCATCTTTCTCTTGTTGCTCTCGCTTTGCCCTCCGTTTGAGCATCTCGTTATTGAATAACTTTTTGTTAGACTCTGCTCGACGAGCGAAAAACTCCTGCCAGGTCTCATCTTTGTATTGGCCGGCCCCGTTGCGCTTTCGAGGCTTAGAGGTGCTGACAGTCTCTGTCGGAGGGTTTGGGTTACCCCAAGCACTTGAAATGTCCATAGGAGTGTCAGCAGTAAGCATAGATATATTTGTGAGTTCTTCTGTAGTCAGCCTGATAAGATTCGCCCATTCGTGGGGAGTATTCTGCTGCATGGGGTCCCAAACGAACCAGATGGGCATGCCAAAGTTTATGAAGGTCCGTACATCTTTCAAAAATTGACAGGATGATAAATGGACAAACATGCCATTCCATGGAGTGTCCATGTCCATGATCTGGCTAAGACATACCTCCTGTATCCATGCAGGAGGGAATTGCTCCATTTCTTCCAGTTGACGAGCCCACCAATCCTCATACCAGCCGTTCTCTTGTGCAACATGCCTCAATCTCATAATGAGATAGGTTGCGTAAGCCATGACGGGAATGAATGCATTACGAGAACGTCGAGCGGCATTGCGAACATGTCCAGGAGAGGGATGACTTTTTGCGAAACTGAAGGAGGAAGGAAGCTGGGGGTTTTCCATGTCAAGGGGAAATGTCCTCGAATTGTGCAGAAGGAGACCAAGAAGGGATGAAATCAGTGCCCTCAGAGAGCACTCGAGACCAATCCACGATGCAGTTACTTTGGAAGCGAGAACATAACCTTGGTTTCCCTTAGCTTCGACCTTATCGCACATGTGAGCTTCGAGTCGACCGAGGACAGTACCAGTGAAAGATGGGTTTTGCGGAGCCCAACCCATATACGGGTGCAAGTTTGATGCCCATGATACAGAAGGGAGGACATTCAAATTGAGAAAATCGGCAGTATGAGGGAGGGGAGGGTTAGGGATGTGGTCAGCATTGTACGTGACATATATCACGCCATGGTGCATAAGAACTCTCCATCTTGCAGATGGCAGCAGAGGCTGTGGGTACGTCTGGTTCATAGTTGATAATAGATTTCTGGAACTAAGAGAGGAAAGTTAGTTAAGTGAGCACAATGCGAGTGAGATTAAGACATACTTGTCTGTTCGCTAAAACCCTTTACAAGAGAGAAAGTACGTGAGGCTGTGGCTGTTAAGCCAAAGGCTGTAACAGTGACGAGGTAACGAGTAAGAGCAGAGTGACGAGTAAGCAGTGAGCCGGGTTAGGGCCTGAGAAGGTTGACTGGTACTGGTGAAGGGCTAAAGAGCACACTGGTAGACTGGTAGACAAGGTGTTTGGCTATGAGAACAAAGAGCTCAAGCTTAGGGCTTAGGGCTCTGAGTACATGCCTTATATACTACTAGTACATAGGGGTGGAAAGTGATGGAAAGTGATGGAAAGGATGACTGAGGCTCATCCTTCGCTCAGTCATC
>SGPK01000501.1:0-17089 GCA_004802695.1 Phellinidium pouzarii
AAAGCAAATATATAATTTCACCTAGCATGAGGTGCGTCTATGGATTCTATATAGCGCTATGGAGTTCTACAGAGATATAGTACCTTCTATGGAGTGCTACATAGTTGGGACTTAGCTTTCGGATCTATCGGGTCTATATTATCTATAGTTTCTATATAGATCTATATAGAATTCTAGTTTTTTGCTGATGCTCCGTTGGCATTCCCGGGCCTCTTCCTCTATCGCTCTCTTTGTGCATTCCCATGCTTCTCTCCATTGGTATTCGCTGCTCTCNTTTTTTCGTTTGCTTCTCTGCAATCATATGCATATGACACTGGTGAGATGGGTCGCGTTCTTGGATGTATGCAAAGCGGAAAAACGATTGCCTATTTATACGGCTCAGAGAGAAGTTTGTATATTACAATGAATGTCTTCATCATGCATTGCAATTTTCAATACGTCAATATTGTTGCATCAACGGTATGTGTTTTAGGAACAGCGATTTTTACCAAGAATGTAACTTTGTACTTTGTCAGGGTGTAAGTATTGGTACAGTCATACCGGATGTTGATACCATCAATATCAATATTAGGGGAACTCCAAGTCGAGTGTATAGACCCGAATTTCAGAATAATAGCTTGGCAGAAAATGTGTAGATGAAGAGTCTGACCCACCTCACCTCTTTGTCAATTCCTCAAAGTGAAAAAATCCCTGGTGCGACCCGGCTATCACAAGGCACGTCTGCCCGCCAAGATTACTCTTTTTATCTTAAGTGCTGGTAGCAGGTTCCGGAGTGACTGCTGTTTTTGCATTGCATTGCAAAAAGTATTTGCGCGCATCGATATCTTTCATCATAACATAACATAATATTACAGCTGTTTTGCAAAGTTTGGCGCGGTATGATCACGTGATATTTTGCACTCTGCAAATAGTGTTGGGGGCAGAACTAAAATCACTGAGTTTGGCTGTTCTACCAGGCAGAACCCTGGCAAAACTATGTATTACCACATCGGCTAAACGAGAAAACTTAATTTATGCTGAGATACATGTTTTATCTGATTTTGTACAGATATAAAATTAGAAAAAACATTTACCTTTATTAAGCTGCCTAATTTGATAATATTTGTCAGCTTTTAATTATGTTTAAGTAAGGAATACCTTCCAGTTAGGAATAAACATTTATTTTCTGCTTGATAATTATCTAAATAAAGCACCTGAGACCATGTAAATTTGAAATTGGAGGGCCATCTCTAGATTTTTTGAAAGGCTCTCTAGATATATTATAATACTACCAGGTTTTTCCACTCATATTTTGAGGCTGAGTTTGTAACCTCCCGGTCACGACGTCATATGATCTACATGATCGTCAGCCAGCATATAAGCACCATCGCCTGTGTTGCAGACCTTACTTCCTACTTTACGGTCTCGCAATACAGGCAAGTACATTATATTATTCTCCTGTATATTACTCACTTCCTGCTTTACGGTCTCGCAATACAGTTTATTGTCACGTTTTGTCTCTTAGTGTTTCCACCTCCAGTGTTTCCACCTCCAGGTGGTTTCCAGAGTTCTGCCAAAACAGCTATAGTCGTGGCAAAACTATAGTGTGGTAAAACTGCCGAGTTCTGCCAACAACACTATCTGCAAAAGAAAAAGATGAGCCATTTACTCAGTCAATACTGCATAGTTTGCCTTTGTGTAACCATATAAGGATTCTAATAAGTCATAGCTATCAATATATTTTTAAAAAATTGCAAAATGGAATGTGTGCTACACAAAGTCAGCACCTGTATGCACCTTTGCCTGGTTGTATCTCATGCAATTCTACCTGTAAAAATAAAATGAAACACCATGTGACATGCCATTTTCCTCCTCATTCATGATCCTGTTTATTATTCTGTGTGTGTTCTTCACTAAATATGCACACTAATTATTTCAATTTAAATATAGCTACTGTGAGCATATGAGACTTTTGTTCAGGACCTTGATCCAATTATAATCCCTGCTTTGGGGTCAATCACAATTTTTGTGAGGATGCTTTTCACTTTGCTCTTGTTGTTATCACCACACAACTCGCTCAATTTTAAATGGAAAAAAAATCCAAAATTTTTATTTATGTATTAGAAGGTGGGATAAATTAGTGGGATAAATTAGAAAGTCCAAAAAAAATGAGAGGAATGGTGGTTTGTAGCATTTCCGGTCATTGAGTGGTAGTGTTCATGTGACCGATGAATAATGACTGTATCTTTATGTGAGAAATATTTTTCCTTATTTGTTAGCCGACAAGAAATGACACTATTTCACAAACAAGTTGTTGAGGCTGGGCATTACAGGGTGTCTATTCAGTACCCTGTCGAGCACCGTAATGCTTGTTTTGGTGGGTGCAACGGGTCTCTTCTTTTCTGCCGACAGCCTGAGGTACCCCATCGCTTTATTTTGCTACATGCAGCGCCTTCAGTTAATTGTAACCGGAAGTTTTTTTTCATCAGGAATCCGCGTACCACCACGGATAGGCTTATCTGGATATTTCTGTCCACAGATAACTTTCCCACGGATACACGGTATCTATTATTCTATATTTTATATTTTATATTTTATATTTTATGCCCTCTCTCCGCCTACACCTTCCACCTAGAGTTCAAGTCGCGGCGTCTTCTCTTCTGTTGCACAGCAACCAAGGACAGCAACACTGAAACTATCTAATTTAATCACATAATTTGTGCATCCGCGGTCACGTCATGTCATTCGCATTAATATTCGCACCTCTACGATATACAGTATGCCCATCCTGATCGCGTCTGAACTGTTCATACGGCTTGCATAGCCGCGGATAATAAGCTGCTGAACTGCAGAGGACTTCCGCTGATTTGATTTTCTTTACCCATGGATGCTGTGTACTGATGAGATCTCAGATTCCTCTTCAAAAATAAAAATAAAATAAAGCGGAGCGGCTCCAGACTTTTCATGTATCGGCTGTCGTCGCCTGCCGCTCGCAAAACTTTATTTAAGGCGAATGGCACGGTGCATGCTGCTGTTCCCTCGAGGCTTGCATATCTGACTCTATTCTTCCTGCTTGCAATGGCCGCCACATCGAGGACTGCTAGGTTGACGCTGCTTTCGTTTTCACTGCTCGTGGTGGTAACAAGTGCAGCAGGTGTTTCTAGTACATTGGGACCTCAGTGGGCGCGAACTTCCGAGTACATCGACGTCTGCAAGGAAGTCGAGTCTCAAATATCAACTGCGTCAGACGTCTATTATCCTCGTGCGTTTCTCTTTGTCTCCCTGAAAAAATTCTGACAAACTGGAATTTTGGTTTGTTCATTGGCAGTCAGTATTGAATATACTGCGGACCTCTACCACTGGGCGTCCTCGAGTACGCAAACATCCGCATGCTCCCTTGAGCCTGGCACCGCAGAAGACATTGGTGTCATTGTAGGCAACGATGTATTCTAATAATAATATCTTCTGCTCATACGTCTCCAAACTAATAGCTCCAGATATTGGGCGAGACGCAGACGCCTTTCGCTGTAGGTCACCCTTTAAGACATGACGAGTGTCCCAATCCTCTGTATTGCTCATGGCTTGGCTGCATATACATGTAGGTCAAGGGCGGGGGTCACACTTCAAACCCAGGTTTCTCATCAACTGAAGGCGTGCAAATATCGATGACGCGTTTCAATGAAGTCGTGTACGACGCATCGTCCAGCACGGTAGAAATCGGCACGGGTCTCATATGGGACGATGTATATGCTGCACTCGCCGATGATAATGTCAATGTTGTGGGCGGACGTGTTACAGGTGTTGGTGTAGCTGGATTCACGCTCGGCGGAGGTGTGTATATGTCCCTACCAGGTCATCACTGTGTCCATTTACGCTCATGACAACCAGGCTATTCGTGGTTGACAAACCAGTACGGCCTGACAATTGACACAGTGCAAGCGTTCGAGCTTGTCTTGCCCAACGGAACAGTCACCACAGTCACTTCCGCGTCCAATCCGGACCTTTTCTTCGGTCTTAGAGTGAGTCTTCGCGAAGTCTGCATTATATGGCATACTCATTCTTGTCTTCCATCATAGGGTGGCTTCAACAACTTCGTAATGCATTATTTCTCTCAGAAGTTTCTGCATGCTGACTTCCTGTTTCCTTTTAGGGAATCGTTACTAAATTCACGCTCAGTGCTTTCGCTCAAGAACAGGTCTGGGGTGGTTTGATCATCCTCTTGGGAGACAAGCTAGACGCCGTTGCGAAAGCCACCGCAAACTTCAACGCTAATAATACTGATCCTAAAGCTCAGATTATAGTTGAGCTAAATACACTCGAAGGCTTGGTTCGTATCCACTCTGCCTTTTCTCCCATCACNTTTTTAATAATAATATCTGCTCATGAAATTATTTTAATATCAGCCCGGTGTGACTATAAGCGTCTTCTACGACGGACCGGACCAGCCGCAGGGCATCTTCGATGAACTTTTAGCAATTGAAGCTTTTTCAACTGATCTTTCTACACGCTCTTTCCTGTCTCTCGTCCAGTCCGCTCCGTCTAATGCAACTGCTGGACTGCGGTAAATATTCTCCTTTTCTTCTGGAGCTGCATCCTAAATTAAACGATGTGTGAACAGAGCCGCTTTTCACACAGTTAGTGTAACAGACTTCACACCGAGTCTACTGGACGTCATCGTCAACGAGACCATCGTACGTGTCATATATAGTTTAGCCATTAATCTTGTGCTCATATGATCCGGTTACCATTCTAGTTTTGGGGATCAAACGTTGAAACACTCTTTTCCTCGGGCTCATTCATCTCGTACGACGTAGAGCCTTTCCTTCCCTCGATTTTCGAGCACGGGTCGGATAGCGCGTACCCACCTTCGCGCACGCAGGGATTACTTCCACTTAACCTTTACTTCGCTTGGTTTCTCCCGGCTGCTGACGACTACTTCCTCGGTGCGATCAAGCAGAGCGCGGCGACTGTCCAGGCCGCGGCCATCGCCGAGGGTCAAGACATTGCTAACGCTGCGCTCTACGGTAATTATGCTGTTGTGGGGACGAGCATCGATATGATTTATGGTGACAACGTCGCTCGTCTGGAGGCAATCAAAGCTCAGTATGACCCGAACGATATTATGGGCTTGACGGGTGGTTGGAAGATCCCAACTTAATGATCGTCTTCACTTCTATAATCTCTTTGTGTGATCGTCATGTTCCTGAGCATAACTCTTTCAGATGTTGTCTGTTATGCTACTCATGCAATTTTTACTCTGTACGAGCAAGAAGCTTCGACGAGGTCGCTGTCAAGCGTAAATCCTTCTCAGCGTTCCTAGTACATTGCTGTGGTAAATTGAATGCAGAAGTCCGACTCAGTGGTACTGATCTCAACGGGTAATGAACAACTTGAGGCCTATCCTTTCTGTAAACAATAGATTACACATCGACACAGAGATTTTCTAAATATGTGGATACATTAGCATCTTATTTATAATCCTATGACAAAATATCTATGTGATATAGCTGTTTAAATGAGGAGGAAGTGAGAAGTGAGAAGATATGGCAACGAACAGGCCTGGAACGCAATAGTACTGTCGCGCGTGTCATTTATAAAAAAAAGAGTGAAGTGCTGTTGACTACTGTAGTGTAGCGGGTCATGAATTGTTCAGAGTAATGAACCAAAGCACCTACCCTGCTTAAACATTTCTACCAAACTTTCTCAGACTTCATATAATGGAAACATCATGTAATATATACCTCCATATAGAATTTGAAGCTTGTGAACCTCACCAAAACAATTCTATGAGTCCGACAAAACTGGAAAGCATGTCACTAAAGAAATACACACCACAACTTTTCAAAAATTTATTAGGAATGTTCTAATTATTGGATACCTCTGCAATTGTACATGCATAGTAATTACATGCATATCTACTCAATAGGTAAATCTATGTGGTCTTGGGTGGTTTGGTTGTGGATTTATGTAAGGGTCAACTGTAATGCTTTTTTCAGATCTTAATGCGATACCCTAGCACATTCCTGTGTCTCACATATTCCTTACTCTATTTTCTGCCTCTATTAATGATATTCATACTTTAAATATAACCCATATATCTTCTGTATTTTATCTGAGGCAGTTGTATACAATTAGAAAAAAATCCACTCACCCCACCTCCTACTATGTGTGGTCATTCTAGTCAGATTACAGCAAATCTAATTGTTTCATCTTTCATAATTCTCCTAATAAATTTAGTGTGGAGTTAATATAGCACTGTATACTACATTGGTAAAGCTATTTACTCAAGAAATGTCCAGCAGAAAGTGCAACAGGGAGAAAATGAGTTAATGGTGCATATAATCCGACTTTGGGCCCTATATGCACTCTGATAATTTCTGTAAATGGAAGTTAATTCACATCTTGCATAGTTCCTATCTCACAAAAGCTTAGGGAAGCCAACCTGCTTTTATCTAATAAGTATATTCTAGATACAGTATAGTATAGTCACAATTGATTTACATAGAATAAAATTCTACTTATAGAAGGAGCATCGATCGCAGGCCGCGCGACAGAACACGGTAGATCATTACAACGCAGTTCGAGACCTGCATTCTAAAATTTATGTCCAGCATAACTTCCCTTTTTAAGCTCATATTAGGACTCAGGAGATGCATATGTACAATTCTGTATGTTTTTATTTGATAAAGCAGCAACAGATAAATTGTAGGAGGGCCAGAAGGCTTGAGTGATTCATTATCCGCAACGGTACAGTAAACATCAACAGAAGTTTTCCATCCCGCAGCTGATTTGTATCTGCGGCCGGACTTCTTACAAGCGCCAAATATCGTGTTTGGTCCCATAAGCGATGGTTACGGTCACAGGTGCTACATCATTTTGTGAGACGCGCTGTTTCTAGAGAACCAAGACTCTAACTTTCTAAGTAGAGGACAAGGGATATATTTAGTATATATCCACAGCAGGACTGAGAAAGAAAAACAGTTGAAAAATGCGACTGATTATGACAAGATATACTATGTCCTATTTACATAGCACAAGCTATCACATTCCATGCAGAGAATTATCTAAATGCAAAAGGATTGCAGAAGCGGGACGATGAGCAAGAGTGCGGGAGTAAGTACGTTGGACTCGGAAATGTGTGATGTCAGAGAGATGACGGCGTGTAGTCAAAATTAGGGTAGGGCGCCGAAGATGAAGTGTGAAGGGAAAGGAGGAAGGGGGGGAACACGCGGGAAAAAGTCCGGTCTGAGCTTTTGGTATCCCATGCAGGAAGTAGAAGATGAAGAAAAGGGTAAAGATAAAGACCCATGCGATCCGATTGAAAAGCGAAAAAGCGTCCCCGTGAAGACGTCCGATTTCATCATTCACATAAATCAAGTCAGGTGTCAGTAATGCATCGAAGTAGTGCGTCTCCTGGCGCTGCCCGACATCACCGGCACATCCGATCTCCTCGTATTCGAGTTTGAACCGCTGAACAAACGCTTGAGCAGAGGCTGCTTTTTGGAGGAGCTGGTGGGTGAGATGGGCTGAGAGTAGACAGGTATAGGGGCAACTGGAGATTGATACGTGGGAGACACGNTTTTGCGGAGACTGCAACGTAAACGAACAAACGCGAGGTGCAGTGCAAAGTGCGGGTTTTCTCGCAGTCAGCACGATACCATTGGGTTGATAGTGAATTACGTACGCGGACTTCGACACGCCCACCGTGGGGAGGGACCACAACGTACATCTGTCGCCCATGCTGCATCACCACCGGTTGTCCCGGAGCGGATGTGTACTGCTGTTGCGTGGTAGAACGCGTGGGGTACGAAGTACCGTGCACCTGACTTTGACTCGCACCAAGATTCGTCTGAGAAGCGTAGGCATATGTTTGGGAGCGAGCAGGAGGTGGACGCAAATGAGTATGTTGCATTCGAGACTGTGAATGTGGCCGGGATTGTGGCTGCGATTGTGTCTGCGAGCTGCCGCCCGCACTATACTTTGGAGCCGAAGTCCCGTAGGTCTGCACTAGCGTTGCATTGCTAGAATAGCCACGGTGATGGTGATGCCTTTGCGGCCGCGACTGGCGCGAGTCGACGGCGCGGGGGTCGACAGGGGTGGAGATGGAGCGAGAGAGATTCTTAGTAGGCGGGACATACGCTGAGCCAGCACCACCATCTGCATCCTCTGAAGGCAAGAAGGGGTTACCATACCCAGGCGCTTCCTGCGCCTGCCTGTCGACCCACTTTGCGACGCTATTCAGCTTAGCATAGTACCGCTCGACTGCGTCCTGCGAGTAATCATATTCTGTCATGATGGCTGAAGATGCGGCGTGTGCGAGTCGTGAGGTGAGGTCGTGCGCGATCTTCTTTGTCGTTGACAGAAGAGAGAAGAATCTAAGAGAGGAGCAGATAGATGCGCTGGCGACAGAGGGAGCAGAAAAGCAGAGAAACTGAAAGACGATGCGAGCCAGCTGTTTATATGTGCGACTCGACTGCCTGAGATCCGATGAGAAGGGGTATAAAAGTAGCAACAGTTCATCGGCGTAAGTCACAAATAAGGAAATCGTTCTAAAAACGCCGTTTTTTTAGTTCCTTTTGTGGATTTCCTTTTCAGTTTTTTTTGTTGCTTCGGGGCGCTCCGAATCGAAAATCAAAAATAATCGAAATCCTCCGCCAAACGTCTCTCCCTCCTCTGTCCTTTGCTATCATGTTCTCTGCTTTTAGCAGCGTGAGGCGATGTTGTCTACCGACGTCTCCTTGGGTCCGTAGAATGGCAGTGAAGCACCGCTTTTTTTTCTTCGCAACCGTGCGTGGCTGTCATTGCACTCAACGAGGACAAGGTTCACCCTCGAGAAAGACAGAGAGACGCCGCGGCATCCTCCAAAATCTGTATTAATTGTTAACAAGCTGCGCACGAAACCCGTCGTCGAAGCGATCGAATCTCTTCTAGCGTGCGTTTTGTCCTTTGTGTTACTCTGTATCAAAGAGCACTAAACAATCACAATAGCCACATTCAATCCAAGTATCCAGGGACTACCGTCTATCACGAAGATAGGGCAGATATTCCGAAAGGCGCAGAGGTTTGGAATCCAGGTTAGTCCTGGTTGGCCCTCTTCTGCATCAAAGAGAAGACTGATGGAGGCCTCGCAGACGAACCCATCGACCTTGTGGTCACATTAGGCGGCGATGGAACAATACTGCATGCCTCTGCTTTATTCAAAAAGGGAGCTGTTCCGCCTGTACTCAGCTTCTCCATGGGCACCCTTGGGTTTCTCCTCCCATTTCGTGAGTCTATCATATCAGCATAGCACAGCCTTTACACTCTTGCGTATCTTTCATGATCCTGTTTGCCATATTTTTCATACGGATACTTAGACATCGGGCCCTCTGTTTACTTGTTCGTGTTCACGCTCGGGCTTCTAGTTCCCTGGCCTGTTTTTATATCTAAAAGACTGAGGCCTCGCTCCTCGTCGCAGGTCTAACCATCACAACTTGCAGATATCGATGATTTTGCGCCGGCCCTAGAGAGCGCATTTCTTGGCAAGGCTACTGTTCTTTTCAGAATGCGCCTATCCTGCACGTTCCAAGGCCGTGAAGGCAAAGATATTNGGGGGTCCAGGAGATGGTACGCCATAGCTTCTGGTTTGTACTGACAACAATATTCAAAGTTACCTTGCAGCGTGGCAGGTAATGAATGAAGTTGCACTGCATCGTGGACGTAGTCCGCACTTAAACACCATTGACGCGTTTGTGGATGGTCAGCACTTGACGGAGTCGGTGTCAGACGGTTTGATTGTCTCAACTCCAACGGGTTCAACGGCATATTCGTTGAGCGCTGGCGGTCCGATCGTACACCCCTCCTTATCCGCACTTGTCTTGACTCCAATCTGCCCGCGGAGTCTTTCATTCCGACCTCTCGTGTTTCCTGCAACATCAAGCATTACGCTGCGGGTGTGTTAATTCAGCCTTATTGACATTCTCCTGCATGTGCCGTTCATTTCGGCGACCAACGATGAATTCNTTTTTTCTCTCCGGTGAACTTGTTAGATCGGAGATCGCTCCCGCGCACCCGCAGGTGTTTCTATGGATGGACAAGAAGCTCGCGTGCTCGCTCCAGGCGAGTCTGTCACCGTGCGAGCGTCACCGTATCCGATCCCGTGCATCAACCGCTCGAGTATCGCCGAGCCTGCATACGACCGTGGGGATGAGGGAGCAGGTCCGGGTACGGAGGATGACTGGGTGCGCGATATTAACAACCTACTCCAGTATAACGCGACGTTCCGGAGCAAGGCGCTGCTTAGGCACAGTCGTCCATGAGTATTTTTTGTTTTTGCTTCCGGAACTGATTGGTTTGGGGCTGCGAACGGCAAATGATATTTGGGAAAGGGAGGAACGATGAAAATGATTGTCCACTTCGAGTGCTTTCTGATTCTTTTTTTTATTATAAGTTGAAACTCTTGGGAGGATTCCCTTGATAGTTACACACCACTCTCACACTGGATATTAATTAGTAATGTTCATTATATATATCAACTTTTGTTGTCATCATGGAGCTGCGATTTGCTTACTTATATCGAAGACTCGCATGAAGTCGTACAGGAAAAAGTAGCTATGATTCATTTGAGTTTGAGTTCATTATACTATGAACATACGTGTAAGTAAATGTCTAAGTTATTGATACAAACTGCATAAGGGAAGGGAAATGGAAAGGCTGTGTCCATGCGTCAGATGATTGGTCGTACAAGGAAAACCAGCTGCGAACGGGAAACAAATAGCCCGACGTGAAAGAAAAGAAATACAGCAGTGCCGGCAGCACTGGTCTCGGAAGAAGATGCAAGGTAAAACGAATTTTTTAATGCTTTCCGAACCATCCAAGTGCGCTCGTACAGCGTTTCATCACGGGCGAAGCGGGGGGCGGGGGCGTGAGTGTAAAAAGGGGTGACTTTTCCGAGTTCTGTTGTAAGTCTGCGCCTAAGAAACTGCTGTCGCGGTAGCTGCCGCTGCCTTCGCCCTGGGGACTCGGGCCGCCGTATGTCGGTGGCGCATCGTCGAGGAGCTCGTCGACCGTGACGGACGTGCGTACGTCTGTGTCTGACTTTGCTGCGCGGGATATAGTGGGGAGCGGCAGGACGGATATATCGACGATTTCGTATGTGGACAACGACTTGAGCACGCGTTCCCATGCCATGGATGCTATGCGCACTGTTCGCAGTGTCCCATTCACACGCACGTTTACGGAGAATGCAATGCGGTCGCGAGCCACATGTGCAAGTTGGGGAAAGACTGTCATTGCGTAGTTCAGAGCCTCCTAGTTAATGCGAAGAAAGGAAATTGATCAGAGGATATCCCGGTGTGCGAGGTGGTCACAACGTACTTCGAAATCCGGGGCGGGTTGAACGTAGACCATCTCGTTATCCAGCCTGTATGTGACGATATCTGCGGATGATTTGGACGATGGCGGCTGCTTTGAGGGAGAGCGCGAGACAGCGCTAAGCGAGCGTCTATTATTTGACATCATGGGTATGGGTATGAAGTGAAGAGCTTGGATTGGGAGACGGAAACAGGACCTTATATACAGCTTCGCCTTCGCCACATAATGGAATAATGAGAGGCCTGTTCGCGTATTCGCATCGCATGGCACAGTCCTAGGGTGGCTAGTAAGTGCCCAGTGCCCGCCACACCGCGTCGCTTTTTCGGAGTATGATGGCACAGCCAACACTGCATCGGCACTCCACCCCGATGGCAGCTACACAGCACAACAGATGCATGGCCAGTGTTCGTCTGCTTCGACGTTCTGTCTTCTGTCAGTGCGCGACTATCACTTGGTTGATTGTTGAACGCTGAGGGCGCAGATGATGAGCGGTGAGTCACCGGTTGAGGTGCAGCCACAGTACTATAGTCACGTCACGGTGGCCCATCTATCTTCCGCTTGACAAGGGCTATATACTATTCCAGGTCCTCTCCGTGTTTTACAATCCGTGGCGAGTGGCGAGATCCAAAAGCCGACTCGTTCTTCATTGNAAAAAAGTGCTTTCAAACCCCAATGGAAACNTTTTGACGTGTATCGCGTGGCCAACATTCCACTTGTGCATGTACAATCAAGTGATTAAGCTGTACATATTGTGCACTCCTCTAGACGTCAAAATGCAGCGCCTAGTAGAGAACCGATAAGTACCTTGCAAATACTTCTCGCACTGCCTATTCCACATACTAACAGTTACAAGGCCGAAAGAAAAAAAGAACACAGAAGACTGTGTCCAGCCCCAGCGGCATTTGGCGAGTCATAGCCGCCACCACCATCACCTCCATCCAAGAGCAATACTTTCGCATCCCATTTGTTGATCACTTCACCGACGCACCAATTCATGTCGCCTTTCGCTTCGCCGATGCTCCAGTTCCACACCCCATGTGGGTCACCAGCTAGACCATCAGTCCCGCACTGCAGGACCACGTAATCTGGCCGATATGCATCCTTGACAGCTGACACTATAGCCCATACACGCTCAAACGTCTTTGAAGACGCACCCTGCTTCAGTGATAGCGACAGCGTGAAGGGGTCGAATCCAGGTCCGGCAGGGTCGGACAGATCAGCCAGAGGAGTCGACGGATAGAAGCCAGGAGACGAATGGTGAAGTGACAATGTCAGGACTTGGGACACTGCGTTGCACGGTGCCGACTTGTAGAAACATTCCGACACGGCGTCTGAGAAATGCAGGTCCAAGTCCAGATACATAATACGCGCCTTTTCCCGAGCCGGATTTAGCAGCGGCAGTGGCGAGGCTTTCTTCAGCGAGAGAATGGCCAGAATGCAATCGGCCACATAGCAGAATCTGGCTGATCGCGACTTCTGCGCATGGTGCCTGCGGATGTTTGATGTGTCGAGGGATGTTCACAGTAATCAATAGATTCAATTCAATTTATATACGGCGCACCTTCCGCCATCCCAGCAGATGGACACGTCAAACGTGTTCAGCTTGAGAACATGCGCAGCACTGAGCGTGGCACCCGCTATCATCTGCACGTATTCCCCCATGCCTTGAAATGGGGGGCAGTCCTTAAAGAGGCAGGGGCCAAAGGACATAAGACGGGCCAAGGAGGAAGACGTTGGCAGCGACTTACATCTTCAAGCCCGAAGTAGGAACACTGCGACGAGAGTTTCGCACCATTGTTGCTTGGATTCAAGATGAAATCAACGTAGTCTCGGTCGTGGTAGAGACAGAGCTGTTGCACGGATGCCAGACGAGGGCGTACGACTCGGAGAACATCTTTGTTGTTGTAGGACTCTGACGTCGATTTGCCGGGCCCATGGTTGGAGACAGAGGGAGATGACAAGAGACCCAAACTACCGATGAGAGAGTGCACAAGGGCAGACCGATTTTTGTTGCTCGGCAGAAGAGAAGAAGCCTATCCCGAAAGTCAGATTCGCATATAAATAAATAAAACATGGAAGGAAGTCACAAAACCTTCGCAAGCTCCTGCGATACAATATATGCAACCAGTCGCTGGGAACACAGCAATCCAGCCTCATGTATACCATTCATTCTTGCAGCAGCTAATCACACCAGTGAAGGTTGAACACAAACTGCAAAACTCTTCAAAAAGAATCTATCAAGTGAAGTGACGAGAGTGGGATTCGAAC
Organism: Phellinidium pouzarii; assembly: GCA_004802695.1. Lineage (NCBI taxonomy): Eukaryota > Fungi > Basidiomycota > Agaricomycetes > Hymenochaetales > Hymenochaetaceae > Phellinidium > Phellinidium pouzarii. The sequence goes on from SGPK01000501.1 coordinate 13,600, forward strand.
CCACGCCCTTTCGGACTGGATAGACGAGCCTGATTCCAGCGCCTTAGACCGCTCGGCCATCTCGCCACCATGTAAAATGGCCTCCTTTCTTTTGTTGTGACAGTGATAATAATCAGCATGACCACTTCCAGTAATTCTGTGTCACATGTCAGAGATATAGCAATTAGGGTTGTTCAGAGTAGAAATGAAACGCACACATTTCATTTCTTGTTGGCTAACAAATGAGGAAAAGTATTTCTCACATAAGATATTGATGATGTTAAGGCAAGTAGCCTAACACTTAGATAATCAATGATAAAGACTTATTACTTCAACAAGAGTAATAGTTGAGCAAGACAAGAAACACTTCTTCAGCAAGAAGGTCAAATGATACTAGCTTCCCAAGGGCCTAGTAGTAGAAGTATTAAGATGAGTAAGATTGACAATAGGTCAAGCTTAAGGCTCAACCTACTAAAGTACATGGTTTATATACATAAAGGTACTTGGTGCACAGACCAAGCAGTGCTACTTTAGGGGCGGTCAAAGTAGCAAGGGAAAAGGAAGTTGAAAATGAAGTGAGGTAACCTACTGTAACAGATGATAAGTCATCTAGATTTTTGTCAGCATGCTGTTCTGGGCTGCTAGGGTTACAGAATAGCCAAAGGTACACTTTTACTTTTTGTTAGGACCGCACTATTGCTGTGGTAATAGTATGGAACAAGTGGTAGATGATAGGGTGAACCTGACTAGCTTTAGTGGTTTAGTGAGGTTCACTCTTGAGTGTTTGTTATGGTGATTAAGAGTTATTGAATTAAACTGAGGTTTTAGGAGCACTACCATGCCCTCCTTTATACTGTACAAAGGCGACTGCACCTGCTTACTGCAGCACAGTATACCTTTACTACTAATGGCTATCTAGACTGTGGTTGCTGCACACTACTGTGCTTTACTACTGCAGCTGCTGTGCACTACTGTGCTTTACTACTGCAGCTGCTGTGCACTACTGTGCTGTACTACTGCGGCTGCAGATCTATACAGGCCTCTTCCTACTATGGTCATCCTTTCCTTATGTCCTAGCACATTCTACTTCCTTCTGTACTTCTATTACCTCTTAAGGGGATAGGAGCTTGCTAGAACGTTCCTGTCTGTTCACAGCTGCTCCCCCTATGTCTGCATAAGGCTTGCTGCAGAGTTCCAATGGGATTTTGCCTTGTTCGAATGTATTTCCCTTCTAACAATAGCAATGTGGCTAAGCACCATGATTGTCATTTCCATATTTGGTTTTGTGGCTTAGCATTGTATTGGTTCTAGTCCTGATTAGGTTGGAACTGATTAAGCGGCATTAGAGTTCTGGTGATCATCAGGTAGATCTGGGGGTGGCTGTGGTACTAACCATATATGGCATGTAGTTGGGTTGTGTGGATATTCACCTGTAGTCTATGAAGGGGCCTCTTGGGCATGTGTTCCTGTTGCTGGCCCATAATGTGATGGTGAGGGAGTCTATTTCTTGTGTGGCTTCTCCATCACTGGTGGTGTATCCCATTCCTCCATATTGGGTGAAGGCTATCATTGTTCTGGCACAAATACTTGTGTTGTGGATGTGGTTGAGGGTGGCACATAACAAAGCGTGTCACACATAATAGTAGCCACATGTGTGCACTTATATATTGATCTATTGTAGAGTCAAAGGATGACGTCCTTTGACTTACCACACCATGTAACTAACTAGTATATATGAGTGACTTGCAAAGCAAGTCGCTCTACACAATTCTACACTACGTTCTAACAGGTTGTGAGCCCCATCGTCAACATAACAAACTAAAAAGAACTCACCAGAAATATGTCAGCAAAAAACCAGATAGAACCTTTGAAAGGCAAAGAGAACTACGCCTCATGGGAAGTCAACATGATGGATGTATTTAGAAGACTAAAGCTATGGCGGCATGTGGACTTCATGTACGGAGCAACAATGGAAAGTGAAGTGCACATAGAGGCCGAATATGTGGCCTGGACAGAAGGAGGATGATCAGGGCAGATGTCATACGTACATGACATAACCTACACGAGCGCATGTGACAAAGAGAAAAAGAAGCTAGATGCCAAGAAAGAAGGCATCAAAGCAGAGGTTAGGCTCTCAGGGGCAGGGATTTGTGGTGGTGCAAAAATTGGAAATAAAATACCTACACATACAGATTCAGTCCCTAAAGCTATGTTTGTTTCTTCAGATATTTCTGATATAGCTGAGTGGGTAGATGCAGATTTGACAGCAATGGGCAAAATATGTTTGAGGGTTACATCAGATGTACTAGTACATTTACGCACCACAGAATCAGCTAGAGAAGCTTGGGAAACACTATCCAATTTATTCACAGCTCAAGGATAGCTCAGAATTGTTCTAGCACATCGCAAACTTTTTTGGGCCAAATGTGGTAACACAGGATCAATCAAAGAGCATATACACTACATGAAAGGGCTAAACTATGATCTGGCAAATCTAGGACAGCCACTTGAAGATCTTGATTTTGCATACACACTACTCACTTCACTCCCTGATACCTGGAATACTTTCATTTCAGTGATTGATCCAAATATGCTAACTACATCTAAACTCATAGCACGCATAATCAAAGAGGATTGTCACATTGGAAAGAAATCTGGAGGAACAGATACAGCACTAGCAGCAAAATCAGAAAATCAGAAAAAACATAGACACGAAATAAACAATGGAAATTGTTTTCATTGTGGAAAGTCTGATCACATAGCAAGAGATTGCTCACTTCCCAATACCAGGAAGGGAGGGAAAGGAACCAGAGGTGGCTTTAACAATGGATCTACAAGTAGTGGAAATGCAAACAAAACAGAGACCACAGCCAATGCAGCAATTCTTGACAATTCAGCAGGAACAGAATATTGCTGGATGGCACGCAACTCAGACACAACATATCAGAACACAAACACTTGGTATGCAGATTCAGGAGCCACAATGCATGTCATTCGCAACTGACAGAATTTTATTACCTATTCCAAAACCCCTAACACAAAAATCAGGGGGGCAGGAGTGATCAATGCACTCAGACATGGAGATGTCATTTTGAAATTCAAGTCACTAGGCGAGATCTTCACTTATTGGCTCAGGGACTGCATACATGCCCCTGAAATGTCAAGCAATCTTATCAGCATTTCATGTATGACAGATGCAGGATGCCACATCCTTTTCAATAATGATCAAATGAACATCACACATCCCAATGGAACACACGGGGGTACAGCAACCAAGGTCAGACACCTCTATGAGTTTGCAGCCACAAATCCAACTGCAGCAGACACAAACACGCTTGCACTTGCAGCAAAACCAACACGATCCCTGAATAATTGGCACCATATTTTAGCACATACACCTACAGATATTATCAAGAAAATGTTTGATCAAAAGCTCATTGAAGGGCTAGACATAAACTTTACAGACAAAGCCAATAATATATGCACTACATGCATTACTGCTAAGCAAACC